>CAUYLG010007339.1:0-32430 GCA_963573385.1 Cacajao melanocephalus
AAGAGGTTTTTAATACCCATTTTTAGACTGCATTCTAGCCTGGGCAGTAGAACAAGAATCCTGTTCTCTCTCCCTCTTTCTCTTCCTCTTTCTTTCTCTCTTACATTCTTTTTTTTCTTTCTTTCACTCTCACTTTCTTTCTGCTCTTTTTCTTTCTTTCTTTCAAAAAAAAAAAAGTGAAAGGACAGAATGTTTTAAATTCCTGCAAGATAGAAAGCCTCTATTGAATAAATGCATTGGATATGTATTTTCCATAAAATTTTACTTCTATTTGTTGTAACATATAACACTTATTAGAATTAAAATGAGTTGAGTGATGTGCAGCAATGTATCTACTCAGAAAAATACATAATTATGATTTGATATGTTTCTGTATTAATAATGTGCCTTAAAGTTAGCATTGAGATGAAAAATTAAATAATGACAAAATAAAATTATCAGAGATGTAAGGTATAGATGAAATATGGAAAATATGTGTTTACTATAACAATTTCCATGGATATAATATATTAAGTGCCATATTTAGATTTATGAATAAAAAAGTTATAATTTCTAACAAACTCAAGAATATATTTTTCAGTTTCCTTCATATTTTTCTTGATTATTTTATTCTTCATACATTTCACCTTTCCTAGCAATGAGATTATACTACATTGGAAGCAGTAATAAATAGGGATAATATTTGAGTTGTTGCATTAAAATATTATAAATTAAAAGGCATTGATACTAATCTATATGAGTTCAATTATCTCTGAGTTTAAATAACATAGCAGTGTATGTATAGAAATTTTAGAACAATTTTGAATGTTATGAGTTATCTATCTAATTTGCTACAATCATTTATGTTTTAATACATTCAGAACCTAATCACAGATAATTTCAGTTATGAAGGATTCATTTCTTCATTTAATAAATGTTTTTGAGTGCTGACTGTTTGGATTTTATTTTTAGGATAGTATATGTCTATTACGTAGGAATTCTCTAAGAAGTGATTAGTTATGTAAAAACTTATATCTTCAGTGACCAGCTAATATACCCTAATAATTCAACAACAAAAGAAAACAATATGTCCCCTCTCATTCTTTCTTTCTTTAAGTCTTAGGCATGTTGAAGGGTGAAAGGTGATGTCTATTGTGCTGTGAAGTTGTCTGGAAGTAAATGTTCTTTCATAGAGTTTTATAGTGAAGTTACGTGCAATCTGGTAAACTCTCATTTTTACAAACACCACAGTTTTCTTGCTAGTAATCTAATAATTGTATTTTTTTCAGTTCTAGGTGTTTTGAAAATATCGCTATAAATTTTTGACTTGTCCACAAATTTCCTTCCACTGCATATATATGTGCATGTGTATGAATAGTCATATATTACATATACTTCTATGTATATTTCCTGTCACAAGGGAAATTTTCCCATTTCCATGTCACTGATAGTGATATATTAACTAGATTATATTAATTAATTTAGTGCTATATTTGTTGTTAGTTTAAAAATTATTCTTCCTTATCTCATTTCTTATACATATTGGATTAATCTGATAGCATATCATTATAAAATATAGTATTTTAACTATAATTTTCTATAAGAAGTATAAAAAGGGTAACACGATACCTTTTATATATTACTGTGTAAAAGGGTGTTATCCAAATAAATATTTAATAAATAATTAAATATGGATAATCAATATTTTAATAGTATAAACAAGACTAAATCTCACCTTCCAAAAAACACTATTACTTATGTTTCAATACTTTAGTATTGTCCTACTACTGTTTTTCCACTGGCAATTTTAAATGCATGAGACAGGTGGACTCAGTGTATGTACACGTTGGTGAATAACATCAACCATCTATGTGAGCCCTTGGACTAGATAATCAGATATTGATTGGGGTCTATTGAGATAGTACTTTACCATTCTCTTGGTCATTGAGGCATACTCTTTGAACAGTAGTATTTTCATGTTGTCACACTTTATATAATATTGGGGTGGGAAGGATTGATATTTTTAAGAACTATTTTATTTAGGGCACTATATAACTAAGAAGTAGTAATCAAACATCTCAAAAAGCATAGTAGATTACTTCAAAAGTTGTGATCCTGATGAACAAATTCCATGATTTCTGCCAATACAAATGATGCAGTAAAGATCTGGAGAGGCCTTATTTTTTATTTTTCCACTTGGAGATTATTCTCTGGAATTATGTGATCAGTTATCATGCGTAATTTCCAGGAAGCACATTTTGCAACCACAGTAAGAGGTGGCAAGGAAGTACAAATGAGACTTGATTCAAATATCACTTAGATAACTGAGTATCTGTGAAACTTAGAAGAAATTTCTTCATTCATGTAGTGTTGAAGTTTCTGCATCTATAAAATAGGAATAATAGTATTAAGGATATCAAATAGTGTGAGTAACACACTTTGAAAGAAACCAGAACTGTTAGCAAGGCTGATGTCGAAACAACTCTATCTATATCTACTTCTATGGTGAGAAATAGAGATAAAGATAAAGAGACATAGACATAGACATTGATACAGACATACCCATAGACCTAGACATTGACCTGAAGATAGACATTGACATGGACGTAGACATAGACTAATATAGATGTAGACATAGACCTGGACATCGACATAGACATAGACGTAGACACTGATGAGACATAGACCTGGACATAGACATAGACATAGATGTATATATAGATATAAACATAAACATAAAGGGGAGTGGGAGTTGGCTGTGGAAAAATAAGATTTCTATTTCCACCATCCTATCCTTTGAAAGTAATGGGGACTGGATTTTGTTGGATTTGACTTAAACTCTAGAGAACAAGTTGTCTATAAATAGTTCTTACAAAGAGCATAGATGCTTAAGTTCTTTCTGAATGGTGTTGAAGAATTGAGCTTTGACCAGACTCCCTTACATATGGGGACAGAGTGAATGTTAGCAACTCTAAAAAACAAAGGAAGATGGCTGAGTGTATTAGTCTGTTTTCACACTGCTATAAAGAAATACCTTTATAAAGGAAAGAAGTTTAATTTTCTCACAGTTCCAAATGGCTGGGGAGGCCTCAGGAAACTTACAATGATGGCGGGAGGCAAAGGGGAAGCAAGCTTGGACCTTCTCACATGGCAGCAGGAGAGAGAAGAGTGAGGAGTAAAAGGAGGAGAATCTCTTATAAAGCCATTAGATCTTGTGAGAACTCACTCACTGTGATGAGAACAGCATGGGGGAAACCACCCCCTTTTTTTGTCTTACTTTTGTTTCTATCACTGTCTTTAAATAAAAAGTAAGTTTATTACATTTGGGTAGGAGTGAGGGCTCATGGGAATGGGTGTCTATTTTTGACCACTCCTTAGTTCTCATAATCTGATCAGTTGCTTTCAGTTCCATTCTTTTATTTTTCTTACTTTATCACCATCCACCCTTCTTCCCTAGCAGATTCAAACTTGTTATTCATAAAGGGCATAACTTTGTGCATACTTTACACTCAAAAGTTTTCTTTATAATCAAAGTATAACTTGGCTGATTGTAAAATTCTTGCATCATATTTTCTTTCTGTCAGTGTATTTTAGATACTGATCAAACAGTCTTTTTGTATTGACTATTACTATAGGAAGTCAAATCTAACTTGATATTCACACTAGTAGGAAGCATGATTTTTTTCTCTCCTGGCTGATCCTAGGATTCTTTCTTTGTACTTGAATTTTAACAACTTTGCTAGAACACACTTTGATACTTAGAATATACTTTTGAATGTTAGGTATCATTATTTCTTGGAACTCTATGAACAACTTGATTCTGCACTTTCAATTTGTCTTCCTTACAGAAATGTTTTTTAAAGTATACTTTTTATTGTTTCTATATTTTAAATATTTTGTTTATTCTCAAAAATACCAATAATGCATGCTAGTTTTATGTCGTTTTTTAAGTCTATCCCTCCTTCTGTGATAATATTGATCTTTTGCTCTCTCTTTCTCTCTTTATGTAGTAGCCTTATAACTGCTTATGAACATCTAACTCTTTCACCTATAATGGGCATTTATTCTCTGTACTTGGTTTTAATTTTTTTCTCATGTTTTAGCATTTCCACTCATTTCTATATATTTTGCACACTGTTTAAAGTCTTCTTTGAACACTTTTCTCTCATGTTCAAATTTCACTTGTAATTTATAGAGATGACATTATAAATTCTAAGAAAAAATGAACCGTTTGTTCATTTTTCCTTTGTTTTACTTTGACTATCTTTTCATTAGAAATTCCCTTTTATTTGCCGGGTGCAGTGGCTCACGCCTATAATCCCAGCACTTTGGAAGGCCGAGGTGGGTGGATCACAAGGTCAAGAGATCGAGACCATCCTGGTCAACATTGTGAAACTCCATCTCTACTAAAAATACAAAAATTAGCTGGGCATGGTGGCACATGCCTGTAGTCGCAGCTACTTGGGAGGCTGAGGCAGGAGAATTGCTTGAACCCAGAAGGCGGAGGTTGCGATGAGCCAAGATCGCACCATTGCACTCCAGCCTGGGTAACAAGAGCAAAACTCCGTCTCAAAACAAACAAACAAAAAATTTCCTTTTATTAAATAAAGGAAACAAGGTCTGTACATGGAACTCATATCATTTCTTTATAATTACAACTAATCGTTGAATTATTTTGTTTCTTGTCAGAGATTTTGGCAATTGTGATAACTGATGCCACCCAAGGCTTAGATTCAACAATGTTGTCCCAAACTCTTCCTCAACAAATTGGTTGACAGAAAATCTTCTGTAGCCAAAGATGGAAAAGGCCACTCTCCCACTGCTTAAATACTCAATGCTGATGGCATCCATTGCTGCCCAAAATCACCATTTAAAAAACATAGCTTTATAAAATGTAGGTTGCATGCTATAAGATTCACCCATTTTAAGGAAAATATTCTATTTAACGTATTTACAGAGTTGATCTGCGTTTCTAGCTCCTTTACCGCTGAATAACCCTTTCTTAGATGGAGGTTCCCTGTTGAAAAAACTATGAGTGAGACACCTTATTTTGCCTGTCCTGTATTGTTACTGTCAAAACCGGAGGTGCAGAGAAAAGCAGCAAAATAATACTGTTTATTCTTCTTCCTTCTAAATTCTGTTCAGTACCTCTTACTTTCAGAAACTAAGAAGAATTCAACTAGCAAGAACACCTAAATTTGTGATTTGCAGGTTTTCAGCCCTGAGGCACAAAGAAAATGCAGAAAGGAAAGCATAATGTTGAGTGCCTCTAGACAATATCCAGCACACCTCTTAACTCATAAAATCATGGATTGGCTGTCTCTATACCCATTCTTCTCTAATTAACACAGCTTTCGTTGGAGCAACTAGGCCAAGCCATGATAGAAAAGGTGTTAGTTGGTTTTTATTTTCAAGCTACCTGCTCCTCTGTTGCAAACATCTGCGTCCCAACAGAATGTGCTTTACTTTACCAAATGTTCCTGTAATTATTGACTTCTTACTCCATCTTGGAGAGGGTACACAGGATAAGATCCTTAACTTGACAGAAATTTATATAAATCTTGTGAACTGAGGAAGTTTGTGAAAATAAACCTTGTACTCAACTGTTTTGGTTTACTTTTCACACTTTTGGCTATCATAATTCAGTTTTTGCTTGAAATTCTGATTATTTATTGTATTAAAGTTCAACTTTTCCACTATTACTGTATTTTTTTTGATATTTTTCCATGGCTTGTGAAAAATGAGTTGAAGTAAAACGCTCTTAGTTAATTATTTTTCTTTATAGACATTGTGTTTTCTTCAATTCTAGCCCTGTCTGCAGGCAGCTCCTAATTGTGTTGCATGAGAAACAACACTGTTTATTCATTCAATACTTTTGTTGTTATTATAAATCTCATTTCTTGTGTCTGCCCACAGAGGTAAAACCATAAATCACAGACCATAAAGGTATGGTAAATGCCCATCCATATGAGAACATGCCAAAGAAATGTTTGACCTACTAAAATATTACTTGTAAATGTCTTGCATATGATACTTGTATTAGTTTTCTAGGGGTTTTATAAGATAGTACCACATACTGGGTAGCTTAAAACAATAGAAACTTATTTTCTTATGGATCTGGTGGCTAAAGTCCAAATCAAGGTGTCAGCAGGGCCATCGCCCCCAATGGAGACTATAGGGAAGAATCCTTTCTTGCCTGTTCCTGGCTTCATATAGTTGCCAACATTCCTGGGAACTCTTTGACTTGCAGTTGTATCATTAAAATCTCTGTTTCCATCATTACGTGGCCTTCCTCACTGTATGTCTATGTTTGTCTGTGTTTTTCTTTATCCTTATAGCAACACTAGACATGGAATTTCGGGCCCACTGTAATCCTGTATGACCTCATGTTAATTTGATTAAATCCACAGAGACCCTATTTTCATACAAGATCAAATTCACAGAGGTAACAGGAGTTAGGATTTCAATATATCTATTGATATATTGATGGGCACACCCAGCCCACAATAGCACTTCATATTATTGGTAGTATGGAGCTTGCAGATGTGGTAGCTTTTTAGGCCAATAACAACTGATTTTTGGTATAAAAATGTTCACATCAAATAGATTAAAATTACCTCAAGTAAATTTTCCAAAAATAAAGAAATCCTCTATTTGAAACTACTTACCTGCTTATTTCATTTTCTATTTAAAATAAATGTTTAAAGATTGATGTGTGTGTATTTCTGTGTGTGTATACGTGTATATACTACATATATTTACATGAATCTTATATGCAGGGTTTTTTAAACATTCCTTCCTAATTTACTAGTGTACAACTGAATCTGGAGCTTAGACTAGAGGGAAACCAGGGCTTGATGCTGAACTTGAAAACTAACACATGCATCAATTTTAATAAACCACTTAATTCAAGCAATTAATTTTTTTAGTGGTGTACTTTTTTGGTTTAATAGTGACCAATTTTGATTGTCAGTTTTATATGTCAACTTCACTATGCTATAGTCACTAGTAATTTATCAAATCCTAATCCAGGTTTTGCTGTGCAGGTATTTTATAGATGTGATTAACATCTATAATTCCTTGGCTTTAAGTAAAAGAAATTATCCCCAGTAATCTGAGTGGAGCCTGATTCAACTTGTTAAAGGAATTTAGACTAGAACTGGAATTTCCCCAAAAAGATGAAATTCTGCTTGTGGACCGCAGTTTCAGCTCCTTTCTAAGAGCTTCCAACCTGCCCTTTATGACTACCAGCCCTACTGGCTCCTGATTCCACACTTACAAGCCAGTCCCCATTATTGAGGAAGCCAATTTCTAGTAAATATATTTATATCTCTCTATCTCTATATATCTTTCTGTCTCTATCTACCTACATCTTTCCTGATTCTGTTTCTCTAGTGGAACCACAACCGATAAACCAATTTGTGGAAATGTTGGGCAATGAAGAACTTTCCCCCTGAATTATTGGAGAGTAAGTTGATCATCTAAGGCCCTATCATCTCTGCATCAATTGGAGGCATTTCTTACAAACATGGACATACGCAACATAACCTCAGTACTACCATCAAAATTATCAAAATCAGGAATTTAACACTGAGACATAGCCACAATATAATCCCCAGACCCCAATTTTTTTTCAGTTGTCTTTCTGTTGTCCTTGGTTGCAAAAGCATCAAATTTTGAAGCAGATATTGCATTGGTGGCATGTCTCTTCAGTATCATTCAGTCTGAAACAAGTTCTTTATCTCTGCTTTTATGATTATTTTGGAAACATTCTAGAAAATTTCAGGTAAGTTACTTTTCAGAATATTCTTCACTTTATCTGTTTGCTATGAGTTTATCTGTTACTTACTCATGAATAAGTTTATGCATCTTTGGCAAGAATTCCACAGAAAATATGTTTCAGTCACTTTATTGCACCCTATTTAGTGGTGATTATTTGATCATTTGATCAAAATAGCATATAACCAGCTTCTCTATCATTGTCAGTCTTTACCACTTCAAAATTAATAAGTTTTGTGGAAAAATGTTTTGAAATCATGCAAAAATTTTGCTCCTTTTCAAATGTACAGTGTATTCATACATTTATTTATATAAAGGTGGGTGATGTTTTCCTGTTTATTAAATGAATTGTAATTCATTACTTACCTTATTTATTCTGGTACTCAAATTCTACCAGCGTACCAGTGGGAGCTCATTCAAGCTGGCTCCTACGTGATTTTGATAAATCCTCATCATTCTTTAAGTACTTCCTTTCTAATACTTACTTTGTACTGCCTATGCTTCAATGCAGAGTACAGTAGAGCGACTATGTCCTACAAAATCTAGGCCTAAATTATTTTTCCTGTATATTTTTACATTTTAAAATAGCTCTCTTGAGAGGTAATTTGCATATCATATAATTTACCCTTTAAAATGTACAATTTAATAAGCGTTTAGTACATTCATACATATGTGAATCCATCACCACAGTTGATTTTATAACATTCATGATTTCACAAGGAAACCCATACCCTTTAGCTATTACCTCTGATTTACTGTTTTCATTTCTATTGGGTATATAATTTGGAGTGTTACTATTATTGGGTCTTCTGGTAACGAGTAACCCTCAGCTCTTTCCATTACCATATGACCGAATAATAATAACACTCCAAGTTACATACCCAATAGAAATGAAAACATCTGTCCACACAAAAAAGTGTATGCCAATGTTTATAACAGCATTATTCTTAAAAATATGAGAACAACACAATGTCCATCAAATGATGGATAAACAAAATATAGAATATCTGTACAATAAAGTATTATTTTTTCATTAAAATAATAAAGTACTGATGTATACAACAACATGGATGAACCTTAAAAACATTCCACTAAGTGAAGGAAGTCGTCATAAAACACCAACATCAAACTAAGAAGCATCTGCACAGCAAAATAAACATTCAAAAGAGGATGTATTTCCTCCCATTCCATAGGAAAAAAATCTATGGAATGGGAGGAAATATTTGCCAACTATGTATCTGAGAAGGGCTTAATTTCCAAAATATATAAGAAATTCAAACAATTCCACAGCAAAAATAACCCAATTAAAAAGGAAATAAATTGAATAGACATTTCCCAAGAGAAGACATACAAATGGCCAACAGGTATATAGGAAAAGATGTTCAACATCACTAATCATCAGGAAAATGCAAATTAAAACCTCAAAGAAACAGCATTCACACCTGTTATAATGGCTGTTATCAAAAAGATGAAAAATAATAAGCTTTGGCAAGAATGTAGAGAAAAGGGAACCCTTGCAAACTGTTGATGGGAATGTAAATTAGTATAACCATTATGGAAAAATAATACTTTTCATAGAAAAATAATACATTTTCATAAAAATAATACATTTTCATAGACTGCCATTTTCATAGACTGCATAACAGATTAATCTGGGACAAGAATTTTGAAAGATGATACTTGCTTTTCTCAAGAGTTAGTGAATGTTTAATGAACCTTCCTCAAAAAGACGTGAGTCATTTTGACAGTATGATTCCATTTTAATGAAAAAGGTATATCATAACTACTGTAATAGTTGATATGGGGTCTATGCTTTTACAGATATCAGGGTGCCTGAAAAGGTATAATTTTCATCTGAACCCATTAGGGCTTATGAAGATCCAATAATCACTGCAATTTTGGCCCAGGTCTGACACAAAGGTCATCAAATGTGTTTAAGGACATACCCTGTGATTATTTCTCTAGCTCCTGAGTGAAGAATTGGGAAGGGTGAACTTCTAACCTAAGAGGACCGTTCAACTATTTTTCAAGTTCTTTGAACTGGGAAATACTGCCATTATGTTAAAAAGGGACTGATGGAAGCCACTGATATCTCAGCCTATTCCAAAAGACAGTAAATCAGAAGCAATACTGTGTTGTTCTGCTAGGAATAATAGAGGTAAGTGCCAGCTTCAATGTCTTAAATTAATTGGATTGTAAAAACAAAAACAGAAACTGATGACTTATGATGGATGGCAGTGAACCTCCAAAAACTTAAACGTAAATCTCTATCTGCCATGCAGGGTGTGGTTTCTTCATGGAATCATATCAACATAGCCACTGACATTACCTATGCCTCTATTAATTTGATGTATGCTTTCTTCATATAACCCATAGACATGAGCAAAACCATTTGTAATTTACATGAGAAAGACGATATTATACATTGCCTTCTGTTGCAGCCACATTTATTATTTTAGAATTCTGTGGAACATGATTTTGGTGCCTATATTGATGCCATAAACCTCACTGAATGTGGTAAGCAGAAACTGGCAAATGCTATAAAATCCAGAGGAAGTCACGTGGATCCTAGAAAATTGAGATAAACCTTATTTGTCAAGTATGTGTGGTTTAGAAGTGCATTGTATTCTGGACGTGTACAAAAAGGAAAGTGACACTTAAGCTGTGCCTGTTCTGATTTAGACAGTTTCATAGCTTACTGTCCTTTTACACTGAGGATACTGCTGTGGCCTGTTTAATGTGTAACTCAGAAGGGACCAGCTCAAGGAAAGGCTGTGCACCTCATCAACGCTACACTGAAAACTGTACTTCCAAAGGGTTTCAAGAGTGCTGGAAAATCCAGGGTCAATGAGGACACTATGAGGAAATTTATCAAGTTGCAGTTAAAGAGTCTCAGTGAAGAATACTGTGGTTAGAGAAGGTCTTGGATTATGTAGCAGTAAAATGCTCTTAATTATTATAATTCTTCATATGCCACTGGCTTCTAACTGAGCTTACTCTGGAACAGCAAGTAATCATCTAAACAGAGCTTCCCATCAGGAACTGTGCAGTATGAGATACATTGAGCCAGAAAGTCAAGTGGGCACAGCAGAAGTCAATTGTACAGTGAAAATGATACAGGCCAGAACAATTAAGGAGGGCACTTGCAAATTCATGTATTAGTCACCCAGATTTCCTAATCACTTATGACAATGTGAATGGTTGCTTTTTCACTAACTCTCTTGCTTGAATCCATTTAAGTATTGTAGCTGGATACTGCCAGGGGTCTCTATGACAAATAGTATCTATATCTCCCTTTTCTTAGAGAAAAAAAATGATGGCAAGTTTTTCTCCCAACAATGGGGCCCATTTTGTAACCTTAGAACTAGAAATATTGCAGAGATAAGAGGATCTTAGTCCACAATGGGGGACTGTTTCAAACTTTCCTCTATCATTTTAGGTATTCTGTTTTATTATCCCTTATTTCGGCTACCACTCAGAGGATCTATTCTGCAACATAAAAGAATGTCCCTCAAGCCAATATGTTACGCCTCTTGCCTATATCTTGTCACATCTCTTGACATTAAGGCATGTGCTCTGATTCAAATAATGTTGCCAGAACTCATTCCAGTTCCACCAGGACTTTCCTGTTTTAGCACCAAAGTCAATCAAGAACCCAAGAACCATTACCACTGCCCACTCCCCAACCCCAGTCACAAGAAAACCAGAACCCTTATCACTCTAGATACAATCTGCCTGCCTTGCATACACAATGCTAAAGTGAGGGAGAATTAGTGTAATGAGGAGGGAATCTTTGAAGAACATGAAATAGAAACTGATTAATATTTTCTTCTTTATTCCCCTGGTCTTGAGATACACTTCACACTTCTCAGATAGTCTCTTAGACTCAAGGAATCAGCAGCTTGTAGTGGTGAGTGAAAAAATATCTCTCTGTTTTGTTCTTCCCATTGTTTGGCTTCCCTCCCACTATTCCTCATCACTGTTTCCTGAGATCACCTTTTCAGTAATGTATTTACATATGCCTTCAGTTAGGTCGTGCTGTTTTGGGAAGTGTTGGAGGATTATGCTATATTAATAAAACATATTTACCTGAGTTGAAAGTACTAAAAGAAGCTTAAAATACTGAAAGATGTGACAAATTTCAGATACATATTTATTAATCACAAGGGTGTCTTCTTAAAGGAGTAAATTACGATAAAAAACTTTAAGAGTTTGGAGCATGATTTTTTTTTGATATGAAAAGCTACATAATTGGAATTGGGATTGAATCAATTTATATCCTTCTTGGAAAGATCAGAGAATTAATTCACCTAAATGTCCTCCCACATCTCTACCTATTATCTCCCAATTTTGATCATTTCTGTTACTTACATTTTTCTGCTATAACTTTAAATTCCATAGTTGTTTAATATAAATTATATTCTAAAATAGAGTCTTTTATTAAAGGTCACATACAGATTGCTTGAAGATCTGCATTAGTTCATCCCTACCTAGTTTAAAACTCTCAATAAACTAGGTATTGATGAAGTGTATCTGAAAATAATAAAAGCTATTTATGACAAACCCACAGCGAATATCATACTGAATGGGCAAAAACTGGAAGCATTCTCTTTGAAAACTGGCACTAGACAAGTGTGCCCTCTCTCACCACTCCTATTCAATGTAGTATTGGAAGTTCTGGCCAGAGCGATCAGGCAAGAAAAAGAAATAAAGGATATTCAATTTGGAAAAGAGGAAGTCAAATAGTCTCTATTTGCAGAGGACATGATTGTATATTGTATATTGAGAAGAACCCATTGTCTCAGCCCCAAATATCCTTAAGATGATAAGCAAAGTCTCAGGATACAAAATCAATGTGCAAAAATCACAAGCATTCCTATACACCAAAAACAGACAAACAGAGAGCCAAATCATGAAAGAACTCCCATTCACAAATGCTACAAAGAGAATAAAATACCTAGGAATACAACTAACAAGGGATATGAAGGACTCCTTCAAGGAGAACTACAAACCACTGCTCAAGGAAATAAGAGAGGACACAAACAGATGGAAAAACATTCCATACTCATGGTAAAGAAGAATCAATATCGTGAAAATGGCCACACTGCCCAAAGTAATTTATAGATTCAATGCTATCCCCGTCAAGCTATCATTGACCTTCTTGGCAGAATTAGAAAAAAACACCTTACCTTCATATGGAACCAAAAAAGAGCCCACATAGTCAAAACAATTCTAAGCAAAGAGAACAAAGCTGGAGCCATCACACTACCTGACTTCAAACCATACTATAAGGCTACAGTAATCAAAACAGCATGGTACTGGCACCAAAACAGATATAGAACAATGGAACAAAAGGAGGCGGCAGAATTAACGCCACACATCTACAACTATTTGATCTTTGACAACCCTGAGAAAAACAAGCAATGGGGAAAGGATTACCTGTTTAATAAATGATGTTGAGAAAACTGGCTAGCTATGTGCAGAAAGCTGAAACTGGACCCCTTCCTTACACCTTATAAAAAATTAACTACAGATGGATGAAATATTTAAACATAAGACTTAACACCATAAAAACCCTACAAGAAATCCTAGAAAATACGATTTAGGACATAGGCATAGGCAAGGACTTCATGACTAAAACACCAAAAACAATGGCAACAAAAGCCTAAATAGACAAATGTGATCTAATTAAACCCCAGAGCTTCTGTACAGCAAAAGAAACAATCATTAGAGTGAACTGACAACCAACAGAATGGGAAAAAATTTTTGCAATCTACCCACCTGACAAAGGGCGAATATTAAGAATCTACAAAGAGCTTAAACAAATTTACAAGAAAAAAGAAAACAACCCCATCAAAAAGTGGGCAAAGGACATGAACATATAATTCTCAAAAGAAGACATTTATGCAGTCAACAAACATATGAAAAAATATCAACACTGGTCATTAGAGAAATGCAAATCCGAACCACATTGAGATACCATCTCACACCAGTTAGAATGATGATCATTAAAAAATCTGGAGATAACAGATGTTGGAAAGGATGTGGCAAAATAGGAACACTTTTACACTGTTGGGAATGCAAATTAGTGCAACCATTGTGGAAGACAGTGTGGTGCTTCCTCAAGGACTGAGAAATAGAAATTCCATTTGACCAAGCAATCCTGTTACTAGGTATATACCCAAAGAATTATAAATTGTTCTGTTACAAAGACACATTCACAATAATGTTCATTGCGGCACTGTTTACAATAGCAAAGACCTGGAGCCAAACCAAATGTCCATCAACTATAGACTGGATAAAGAAAACGTGGCACATATACACCATGGAATACTATGCTGCCATAAAAAAACAATGAGTTCCCGTCCTTCCTTCGTAGGGACATGTAGGAATCTGGAAACCATCATTCTCAGCAAACTGACACAAGAACAGAAAACCAAACCCTGAATGCTCTCACTCATAGGTGGGTGTTGAAGAATTAGAACACATGGACACAGGGAGGGGAGCATCACACACTGCAGTCAGTTGGTGGGGGCTAGTGGAGGGATAGGGCGGGTGGGGATGGTGGGGAGGGATGTGAGGAGAAATACCAGATATAGGTGATGGGGGGATGAAGGCAGCAAACCACTTTGCCATGTATGTACCTATGCAACAATCCTGCATGAATTGCACATATACCCCACAATGTAAAGTACAAAAAACATATATATATAAGATTTTATATATATGTGTACATATGTGTATGTATATTTGCCTTGATGTCCTTTCTGTTTCAGTGGGAAATTGCTATCTGTATTCTTTCTTATTCATTCTGCAGGTTTACTTGGAGAAGCTGGGCAGTCCATCTTTTATGACACTGATAATATCTCAGCATTGTGGTCAGGTTTATTTTGTGTTTTGTCAAATCTCCTGGACGTTGATGCATGGAGGCCTAGAGCTCATGTCTCTGTGAGAGTTCTTTCTGGTTGTTTGGTCAGTCTCTCCTGCTGTCCCTCACCACGGCAGCCAATTGCAACTGCAATCCCTGTCCTACACCCCCACATGACTGAACGATAGGCATAGCAAGACTCTAGTAAACCTTGTTTATCAACCACTGAAGAAGGGGCCATCATTACTCTCATAAAGCGTGACTTTGTCCTCCAAATATCCTTTCATCTTAGAGGAGCTCTAGAGATAAGAAATTGCCTGCCTGCCTGTCCCCTCCTTTATTCCCAGGCATGAAAAACCAAAATGGTATCCTAGAGACTTTTTCACTTTGAAGGCTAAAATGTGTTAGTATCATCTAAACCTTTGAAATAATAAATGTTAAACCTAGCTTCTTAACAAGTTTTATCTTGGCTACAACTTTTAAATTGGAAATATTATAATGTCGCAAATTTTTAGGTGAATCCAAGTTTACCAGACCCAAGTATTCTGAATTGGAAATTCACGAGAGGATGTCTAACTTATTATTATATGGGGAAAAATGATAATAACAAGCAACAAAATGATCACTTGAGTGCCAGAAAGAGTGCTTATTTCCAGTATTAATTGAAGCATATGATTGAGTAAGCATTTACTGAGTAACAAAAATACCTATAAATAATTGTTTGGATGTAATAATAGTATATTATAGATTTGCAGGTCTAAGGAGGACCAGTGCTTACATAGCTTATCTCATTTAACATTGTACCACCTCTCAAGTACATTTTAGGTAGAGAGAAGAAAGCAATTTGGCCAAGGACATCCAGGTAATTAAATGAAATCAAGTTTTCAACAAGGCATGTCAACTCTGGAGTCTGCACATAGTCTTGAACCTTCCTTTCACATGAACAGATGGAATTATCCCCCTCCCTACAGCTCCAGCTCTTACCTTGTCCGTATGTTCCTCACATGTTAATATAACTATATGGAATTATTGCCATCTATATCTTGGTCTTACATACTTCTGGACTAATGTCTTATATATTTATTTTCTCACTAATTTTCACATGCATTCACTTAAGTGTAAACTTCCTGAAACTTAAAAGGAAGACAAATACATTCATTCTAAACTCTCCAAGCATAGCATGGTACAAATTTATATCTTAGCAGTTATCTTTATTACACAAAAGCCATTTATTTGTATGTAAATATTTATCACTTAACTAGAATTTTATTGAAAATATAGAAGAGTTCTTGTTGTATTCCTGATGTAGCACTTTGCCTGTCACTTAGGAAGAACTTAGTATTCAGTGGATTAAGTTGAATGACTATGGAAAGGTTCTAAATAACAACTAACATTATGTGATAAATGAACACTTCAATAGAAAAGACACTAGCTTGAAATGAGTCTAATGGTTTCAGTTGAAGAGGAAAAGAAACATATGTTTTTAGCAGCATTTAAAGATTTACATTCTCTACACATATTTATGGCTTCCCTTCTTAGTCATCATTGAGTCAGAGGATTTAAGTAACTCTAACCCAAGTAACTACCCCAACTTACTGGTGGTCTCAGCTGGCTTGAATTGAACAAGTGGTTTTATGACTCAAAAAATCAAAAGAGATTTTCTTTTTCTCAGCAAAAGTTTAAACCAGCCTTACAATGCAGATACACCTAGTTGTTCAAAGCTGTGGATAGAGTGAGGAATCAAGATTCAAATTTTACTAGGACTCACTCTAAACTTGAAAGAAAGGTCCTACATTCACCTTTAATTTCAGTTGTCATTGAGGACATGATGAAATATATGACCTTCTAAATATACAAAAATAGCAATGTACATGGAAATATGATGTGTCCTAAGTCAACATTCATCTTAAAATATACTGAGAAAAGGCCTCTGAAGTAATACATCTGCTGATCTCATAAGATTGCTTTGAACTGACTTCCTATCTTGTAGCATCTTTTTTTCTTTTCTACTGTCACCTAAGACAATTTTCTTTCTCATGAGTACTCCTAAATTGTTCTTATAACACTGTTATGGCAGTTTTTATATTGATTTGGAAAGTAGAAATATCAATGATAATAAATATAGGGCATTCCAGTGAGTTCTGAAGGGGCAGAAGCAGAAGAAATGAGACAGCACAGATGCTAAACAATTTTATTTGTTATAAAAAATGTTATTAATTTATATATTTTCTGAGAAATGCACAGCTACTGTAGAGATTAAATGCAGAGTCATTTTAAGAGATTAAAATTTATAAGCAACTCATGTATATCATTAGATTAAAAAATCCTGAATTTTATTATAGTGTATTACATTTAAATTAGTATTAATATCAAATTCTTTATATTTGATATTGTACATTTCTTAAAAGAATAATGATTACAAATGTCTTAAACCAAAGATGTTTTCATAGCCAAACAAACCAAAAAAACAAAGAAAAAGAGACCTAATGCTAAGATTAAAAGTCACTTTTTTCAATTTGATAATACATGACAAGTGGCCTCATCCTGGGTGCTGGCATTACATACAAACATTACATATTATCTAGTTCTGATACCAAATCAGGTCTGTCTGCCCATCACTTAGTGTGCCAATCACTTAGACAATGCGTTTTGCAGCAGAGAAAGGGTTTATTCACAAGGCAACCAAGCAAGGGGACAGGAAATCAGATCTCAAATCCATCTCTCTAAAGGTGATGTTTTAGGGGTATTTATGGGATAGGGAAGCAAGGAAGTCCAAGGTTTGGGAAAAGAGGATTGGAGTTAAAAAAAATTTGAGGCAATCTGTGATCTGCACAAGTGTAGCCAAGTTTCATGGCTCTTCATAGAATGAATGTTCATGAAATCCTGTTCCTAGCATAATCTGAGGGTTGAGTTTTTCGCCTTCTAACATTAAAAGGTCACCCATCAGACACTCACACAGTTCCAGTTGAAAGGTCAGTGATCTCAGCAGGCTTACAGTGGACAAAACGTGACTCTAAGATCCTTTAGACCAACTGAAGCAACTGTTACCATGGTGACCTATACATCAGAGATGTTATCTATAAGGGAGCTAGTGGAAGTTTAGTTATATACTTCTCAGATACATAATTTTTAGCTATATGTATTTTAAAATCAACTACAAGTGATTAAAAACAAATAAGGCAAGTTGAATTTGGCAAATGTAATCAGTTAGCCCTGAGTTTCAAGCCCTGAAATGTGATAACTTTCCTTTCTAATCAAGTTTAGTAGTATACTTGCTTTTAGAATACAATTAATTAGACAAAAAAAATAACTAAAGCACTATTTAATTTACACTAATGCATAAATTTTAAAAATTTGTAATTAATCTTAAAAATAATTAAGGTCATAGTTTCTAAATTTTTCAAAGAGTTTGTTCAATTTGTTTCTTTATGCATACAATGAAGACATTGATCACATGATGAAAGTATATGCAAAATCATTAAAATTTCTACTTGTGCCTAAAAAGTACTTTATAAATATTTACTATAATTAATATTTACTATACAGGAAATACTCAGTTCTTTCACAGAAGCTTTTTATACTTTACCACATAAATTTCACATTTTTCATTATTTTGTCTTTTTCTCTAAGCTCATTATTTTCATGAGCTGTCAACTCTTTCTGAGAACATGAGGCCTTTAAACACTAACTTTTACTCAGTAAGTTTATAATGTATTTGTGTAACCATAAAACTTCAAGGATGTTGCATTTTTCAAAAATTATAGGTCTTTGTCAAGAAATACAAAGATTTACTCACACATGAAAACAAAATAACTTATAATCAAAATAATACAATTAAATGGCTTAGACATTGAAACTTTTTCAATAGCACTTCTCATTTTAAATAACATAGTGCATTCTAACCTCATTTACCACATTCATAGTTAAAACCTTGAAGTTAATCCAGTTATTCATGCTCCGTTCATTAATTTATTATATATTTTTATTATAAAATTTGGTATTTGCAGAATTGTAGCTGTGAATGGACACATGAAGCAACCTCAGCCAGAGAGGTATATGATGATTACAGAGATCTCAGTTTATTTAGAAATTTAGATGTGGGCCACAACAGCTTCACGGGCATTTGACCTGGGCAATCACACTGAGCCTCATACTTTGAAGACTTTCATGCTTGGTTTACGATTGTGCTGTAATCGTTTTGAAATTCTTACTAATTTTTAAACAAGGAGATTTGCATTTCATTTTGTACTGATAATTGCAAATTATGTATCTGGTTCTGTCACAGTGCTAGTAAGCTACCAAGTCCTGCGGTGATAATTGATTGTGGGGAGATACAGCATGGATAGTGAAGGGGGAAGGCAATGGGTACCAATTTTATGCTGAAACCAGCTGCAGCAATGGAGGCTGTAATTCTTCCCACTAGTCTCTCTTGTGAGTCTCCTTCCAGAAAGACAATGTCACAAGAACCATGGAAGTGGAGCTGCTTTGGAAATAGGCATGAATAAGAGGATCCACATAGACCAAGAGATCCATGTGTGTTGTCTTACTAATAGCTCCATTCAAGAGAAACTTCCACAGAAGGAATAGCTGATTAGCAGCCTTCAGTTCCTCCATGATCCTCAAAGAAGTTCACACCAGATTGTGTACTCCAATGACTAAGCAATTTGGTGTATTATAATCAAAAAATTCTGCCCCTGCTAGATTTCTGTCATTCCTATAATGGTAGACTGCGCAGGAACGCCCCATCAACTCTTTCTTTATATAGGTAAATAGAAATTCCTGTTGCTGTCATGGGCAACTTTTGTTTCTTTCATGCTGCTTTGCTTATGTATATATCATTTATTTCTACAAATATGTGTGCTATTTTAATGACTTAAGAGCTAATATTATTGGAAATCATCAAGATGAAGATATTCTGTGACTTTGAAAATAGAGATAAATACATTGACCCACTGGCATTTATTATGTATAAAATGCAAAGCTCTTGGCTTTATTAGTACACTACCATCAGTTAAATGATTCCAGTTTCCGTGTAAAACATAAACTTCTAGCATCCTTTCTGCAGAATTGTAAAAAATAAATTTCATGTGTATTCCATATTTCATGATAGCTTTTCCAGAAACTGCTGCTGCTCCAAATCAGGAGGCAATGTATGTGGACAAAGATTATATTATTTGTATACACTCTGGATTTAGTTGGATTGTATTGATTGCACAGTCACATTTCACAGTTAATACCTTTTAGAATTAGCTACAACTTTTTCATTTCTAATTTAATATTATAAATCGTACTTTAAAATATTCAAACAGGCCAGGCAATGTGGCTCGTGTGTGCAATCTCATCATTTTGGAAGGCCAAAGTGGGAAGATCACTTGAGAACAGAGGTTGGAGACCAGCCTGGGAAACATAGTGAGACTATTACTATTAAAAATAATAAAAAATTTAGGCAGGCATTGTGCTGCAGAACTACAGTCCTCGCTACTTAAGGAGACTGAGGCAAGAGGAACGCTTACTTCACACTGCATGTTCTCACTCATCAGTGGGAGTTGAGCATTAGTTGGAATAGTTTCAGAAAGAATGGTACCAGGGAGGGGAACATCACACACTAGGACCTGTCAGGGAGTTGGGGACTAGGGGAGGGATAGCATTAGGAGAAATACCTAATGTAGATGATGGGGTGATGGATACAGCAAACTACTATGGCATGTGTATACCTATGTAACAAACCTGCACATACTGCACATATATCCTAGAATTTAAAGTATAATAAAAAAATAATTTCTGACTGGCTAATATTTTTGCAAATCTCTTAAATGGGCTCTTTTATATTACCATGTGTATTAGTTGCCTAATGTCATGTTCCATAATAAATCACCACAAATTTATAAGCTTAATAAAATGGAAACATTATTTAGTGGTTCTGTTTGCCTGGGTCTCACAAGGCCAAAGTCAAGGTGTCAGTAAGGTTGTATTCCTTTCTAAAAGCTCTAGGAGACAATCTGGGCTTATGTTATGTTAGTAGGATTCATTTGCTCAAAGTTGAAGGGCTAATGTCCCTGTTTTCTTATGTACTATTTCCATGGAATCAGGAATTCTTCATAGCTTCTTGAGGCTGCTACCCTTCTTTGGCTCCTGGTCCTGTTCCTTGTGCTTTAAATCATTCTGGCCTTATATCTCCAACTGACTTTTCTGTTTTCCTCTTTGATATTTAAGGACTTATATGATTCCATTAGGTCCATTCAGATAATGCAAGATAATCTTCCTATTTGAAGTCAAAGGATAGCAAACATAATCCATCAGCAAAGTCCCTTCACAGCAGAGCCTATCTTAGTGTTGAATAGCCAGCAAAGATGAACCTTGGAAAGACATTTTGCAATTCTGTTCACAGAATGTGAACACACAATGCAATGCCTTTTTTCGCCTCATAAAAAGCATACTAAATAAATGAACTACAAATATTGAGCATTTTCTAGCACATTATTCTACAGTGATGCTCTGTCTCAAAAACAGAGTACAAACAAGGTTGGGAAAACAAGAAATACGATGTATTCCTCATTACAAGTCTCTCTCTCATCCTTCCCTCTGTCTTAGGTATTTTTTTGTTTCAAGATGCTATTAAATATAGATTGAATCTTGCTTTGCCTTATATTGCCCATTTCTTTGCTAACTGGTGTAAATGATGTTCAATCAGTCTCAAAAAGAAGCCAAAAAGTATCCTTGAGAATAAGTATTAAGAATGTAGAATGCTTTTTCCATTTGCAATGCAGTGTTAGTCCTTGGGAACTGCAGAGATCTGAGTATAAAGCATGTGAGTATATGGCTATTATGTAAACCCAATCAGCAAAAAGAGCCATATTCACCTACCATCATTCAGACATTGAGGGATCCCATTTATGTCAGCTAGAATATATATTCACATACAAAACAAAATTAAAATCAAAATCAATTTAAATGACATATTGACAAATCAATAAGTTAACAAATATTTCAGAGGCATTTCAAGGCTAGTACATACAGGTCTGTCTTCCTGCTTTGCCCTCTTTAGCATGTGGGTTCTAGTCTCCCAGTCATATAATGCAGCTGAACTTCTGACACTCTGCCATTTTTAGGCAAAAAGAAGGGGAATGAATGAAAAATGAAGTACATGCCCATGGAATCTGGCCATCCTTTAAGGTATTCACGAAAATTCTACTTAGTTACTTATTTTCATCTCCTTGTTGGGACCATGGCATGGTGCATTCCTCAGTTAAAAGATGACTATACAAATAGTGGGACCAAGTAGGTTTACTTGGTAAACACCATTGTGTTTGACACATGATCAACAAATGAAGGCAGTTGAGCTATATTTCAATACTTTTTGTCTTCTATTTAACAGAGAAAATAAGGGAGATTGGACTCATTTGAGTGAACTACTCTATGGTGTCCTGAAATTTTTAGGTCATTTGGATTGAAGGAATCAAGAAGATTGAATAGTCAAAAGGTTTCAGATAAGAAATGCAGAAAAGGACTTACCAAAGAATGACTGATATGAATGTATATATTTTTTTGTTTTATCTCAAATCTTATAAATAGCTTCTGCTTGACTTCCTGCTGTTTCTGTTATTTTGTGTTTCATATTATTTCTATAATTAAATTAAGCTAAATTTAAGTTGATATATGTTAATCCATATTATATTAAAACCTCTAACATCTGTAATATTGTTTGACTATTCCTTAGTATTTTCTATAGCAGAGACCATTTAACAACAACAATGATTAAAAGCATGCTCTTTTATACTTTCAGCTATCTTAGTCCTTGAACTTAAAAACATGTAACCCCAGATCAATGAAAGTTAATAGAAGGAATTTGTATGGATCAGAAAATTTTTTTTAAAAAACTTTTAATTCAATTCTGTTTTGTTCAAACGGCATAGTACAAATGATGGGGAAAAAGCAAGAGATGTAAGTGACAAGGAGAAAGCAAGAGACGCAAAACAGTTACCTCTTAAACAGCTTGGCATTGTAACAATTGTAGTCATTTGGAAACATTTTGGACCCTTAACCAAAGGAATTTGTTATTAAGTAGAATATGAGAGTCAAAATATATAACAGTAATCTTGAAATTGAAGGGTAAATTACTTAGCTATTATAATTTGATGTTCTTGAGTGTTTATTTTAAAGTATACTACACAATATAAATATACAACTGGCTCTATATTTTCCAACAACACATTGATTTTCAGCTATTTCCATAATGGAATAGATCTCAGCAAAGTACCGTTTTATGATAGAAGCAATCATTTTTAGGAAGTTATGTATTTAAGGCTATATCTAATTATGAGAAATTTACTGAGTACTTTTATTTAAAAACTGCCCTGTTTTATATTCTAAAACTTTGTTTAAGCTGTTCCAAGGGCATGACATTTCAATGGTGTCTCATATAAAATATTTTCAGTGTATCTTTTGCTAGCATGTAAACATTCTAGCAGTTAATACACATTAAGAATTTAAAGTTAGTCAGGTGTGAAGGTGTGTTTCTAAGATGGTGACATCTAGGAGACAGATCAAGTTCCAAACATGCTATAGTGTCATTATAAACAGATATGACACTTTTTCAAACAAAATAAATTTGGTAGACATAGCCAGACACTGGTAACAACAGTTTTGTTAAAAAGCTGACAAATTGAGAGGAGAATTGCAGGCTGACAGGACCGTGTGAAACCCTTATGGACTGTGGAATGTGAGGGAGTCATCATTCTCTGGCAGGTTCTTTCTCCATGAACCTCTCTGGCCTCCCACAGAAAAGGCCTAAAATAATCACTAAGAAGTGCCCAATGTCATGCAGAACAGAGGGAGGAAACAACAGCCACGTAGGAGGAACAAGTACCGCTACCCATATCACCCCGCTCTATCTCCATGACAAAACAAAAGCCTTAATCTGTAAGAAGACAAGTAATACTACTGGCCTTATGGCACTGGCTAGTTTTAAGATCCTTATACCGCAGATGAAGCAACATATGATTTTAAGGTAGAGACTGCTTATTTAAAGATATAGTCATTAAAGATGTAAAGGTATATATTTTAAATTCCAGATAAATCACTTAAAATATAAAATATGTATCAGTAATAAGTCAATGGAGGAGGTAAAATGGTATAATTTAGTTTATCATTGTTCATTGATGTCAACATATGTAGAGGGAGGGTAAAAACAGAAAAAAAGAAAAGATGAAATGAGTAGAAAACATCTAGAAGTTGCTAACTTTTTAATCCAACAATATCCATAATCACATTAAAAATGAACTGCCTAAATATAACTTTCTAAAGACAGCAATTTACAGATTGGATCAAATAGCAAAGTCCAATTCTGTACTGTCTCTAAAAATGCAGTTAACATATAAAAACAAAGATAACTTAAAAATAATAGATGAATAAAGGCATACCATACAAACAATCCCCACCAAATTAGTATAGTTACATTAGTATCAAAAAAGTAGACTTTAGCACAAGGAATAATGTCAAGAATAGAAGGAGACATAGTTAATGGTCAGTTCTGTTAAAAAGACATAATGGGTCTAAGTGTATATATATTTGTAATAACAGTTTCAAAATACATAAGACAAAAATTGATGTTAGAAAACAAGTAGGCAAATCTAAAATTATAATTGCAGATTTCAATAATATTCTTTTAGTAACTGATAGAACAATTTGACAGAAAATCAGTAATGATATCAAAGACTTGCATGCTACCAAGGAAATATGCTGATTAGCATTTATAAAAACATGCTTCCCAGCAACAGCAGAATACACATTCTTTACAAGGGCATACTGAACATTCTCCAAGATAAATCATAATCTAACCCATCAAAAACAAAAACAACCAAAAACACCCAACCCACTTAAAATAGTAGAAATCACACCAACTCTATTCTAATAATATAATGAAAATTAAGTAGAAATCAATAACAAACACATATATTTAAAATCCTCAAATTCTTAGAAATTAAATAACCCTAAATAAAAGGGTTAAAGAACAAATCGCAACACTTCTAAATAAAAGGGTTAAAGAACACATCTCAAAACTCATTAAAAATAGTTTAAACTGAATAAGGATAAAAACACAATGTATGAAAGTATGTGGAATATACTTAAAGCAATGTTTTCAGGGTAATGTATACCATTAAATATTTATATAAGAAATGTCTCAGATTAATAATCTAATCTGTCAGCTTAATATATTTAAAGAAACTAAAATAAGCTCAAAGAAGCAGAAAGAAAAAAATAATAAACATTAGAGAAGGAACTAATAAAATTGAAAATGGAAAAAAATAGACAATGTAAGTGAAAGGTTATTTTTTAAAAAGTGTAATAACATTGATAAACCTCTAGTTATAGTGACTAATATGGTTTGGATCTGAGTCCCCACCCAAACCTCATCTAATCCCTAATGTTGGAGGAAGGGCCTGGTGGAGAGGTTATTGGATCATGAGAGTAGATCCTTTGTGAATGTTTTGGCACCATCCCTCTACTGCTGTTCTCGTGATAGAGTTCTCATGAGATCTGGTTGTTTTAAAAGTGTGTGGCACCTTCCCTCACTCCTTCCTCCTGCTCAGGCCATGTAAGATGTGCCTGCTTCCCCTCCACCTTCTGAAATGATTGTTAATTTCCTGAGGCATTCCCAGAAGCAGCAGCTACTATGCTTCCTGTACAACCTGCAGAACTGTGAGCCAATCAAACTTTTCTATGTAAATTACCCAGTCTCAAGTATTGCTTTATAGTAGTGTAGAATGGACTAACACAATGAGCAAGACAAAAAAGAGAGAGAAAAAAGAATTCCTCATAGTTGCTGAATGTATTCATGAGGTTGCACCACAAAGAGCATGAGAGACCCGAGTTCATCGCCTACCCCCATCTCCGCATCAGGACCAAGCCCTTTCCCTGGGGAGATGGTAACCATACCCTATTCCACAACTCTCGTATTAATCCACTTCCAACTGGCTATGAAGATGAATAAAGAGAATCTGGACCACTGCCCGGGCACTGGGGCCACAGCACTTGTTTGGACCATTACTCTACACACGGACCAGAAAAAGTATACAGGACCTTAAGCTCACCTTCTTTACCTGTATCAAATGATGACTGATATACTAATCTTCCATCCCTTTGCTTGTGGCAAGAGATGGCTTAAATAAATAACTTAAACTTAGGGAAAAAAAAAGAATTCCCCATAGTAAGAATGGGAAATAGAGGGCTGTCACTAGTGACAACCTCAGCTTTCAGAGGAGTCCCCTGCCTTCCAGGAGTCAGCTTTAGGGTCAGCTTGTGACTTCACTGTAAACACAGTGATAAATTAAGAGTGATTTTTTTGTGAACTCATAGTCAATTTCATTCCCTGGATTTTATTGTCTTAAAAAAAATTCCCATGGCCACCACTACTTCAAAAACCTTCCTGTTATGCAAATAAAGGAAGGACAAAGCTGTTCTGGATTAAAGGAGACAAAAAAGTTATGGTCAATAAATCCAATATGTGATCTTTTATTAAATCTTGGATCAAAAACAAATAAATATAAACAACTATGGGACATATTCAGTGGGCTATTTATAAAAAATTGATATATTGGCTAGGTGGAATGTATATTAAAAATATTTTTGGTTTATCAGTGTTAAATTATTGAGTTTAACAATTATACTCAAGAAGTGTTTAGGTAGAATATTTTTTTAAAAGGGGATACATGTTAAAATATTTAGAGTGACATATCTAAAAATTAGTTTCAAATAATAAATGTGTAATCAAAATCTATATTGTGTGTGCACTGATGTTGAAGTAGAGCAAGAGAGGTAAAGGATATATAGCAAATACTGAAATCTGGAGAATCCAGGCAAAAATTTGTAAAAGTAAACTTTTAATTTTTTTGAAAATAAAGTTTGAGATAAAAATAAAAGAACTGTATAAAGCACATTATTATGTTCAGCAGTTTTTAAAAAATACAACAACCTCATGGTCTTTGTAATTACTTTTATCTCTATACTGTTCAAGTGCCTAAGCCATTATATATTTCAACTCTTCACTTTCCACCTGTACCTGATACAAATTACAGGTGAAAACTTGTAATTTAGCTACTACTTGGCATTCTTATTGCTTTCAGTTGAGGGTAAAATCCAGTTCCAAAACTGCACCTTGAAGATTAGCATTCTAAGTATCAACTGGTAGCTTAATCTTTCTAAAAGTTGAGGCTGAGGCAAAGGAGTTATGTCCAACTTCAGGGAGCAAAGTGAGAGGCAAAGTTGGGAAAAGCAGGGGAAGGAAAGAGAGCCAATAGAAGAATGGATATTGAATTGCTTACCCCTAAGTGAGAAAAACTGTGGCATACCACGATTACACTTCCTGTTTATTAACTTCATTTGGAGATCTTCTTTTGGAAAGGAGAAATGGGAATAAACTTGTCCACAAATTCTGAATTCTATTGTTCCAGGTTTACCCCTGGGGCATTAGCTCCCACACACTTTTAGATGATGCAAGAGGAAGTTCAGTCGAGAACCTGCCCCAGCTTTAACAGATAAGTCCTCAGTGAAGGTAGGAAGGGCACAGGAGGAATTTTTCAAAGCACTGTTTGTGCCTACATGAAAGTTTTTGTGGTTCCAATAGAGTTTGTTGACACCCAGGAAACAGAAACAGGAGACAGTGAGGAGGAGAAAATCTGAATTATCAAGTATGCATGTGTAGGGATAGAAACAGAGTGGGCATTGGACTTAGGGAGTCCCTCTTAACACATAGAATATATCAGGAAGCATGTGTTTTCATACCCAAGATGACTGTAAAGAGACTGCAACTTCTATACTGAACGGTCTCTCATTCTTGCTTGAATTTTCTTACCTGTGGGAAAGGCAGCTGCCATGCTATGGAGCAGCTGTATAGAGAGGTTCTCATGTCAAAGAGCTGAGGCATACCAACAACAGTATCAAGGAGCTTGGAAGTGGCTTTACATGCCCTGCACCCAAACCATGCATTTTTAGATATGACCATAGACTCAGCAGGTTAATAGCTTGAATATAATCTCAGAATAGATCTTAAGACAGAGGCTGTCAACTAAGTGACAGTGAGATTCCTGACACTGAGAAACTGTTAGAAAATGCATAATTATTGTTTTAAGCCATTACATTTGCAGTAATTTCATACACAGAAATAAATAATACACTATCCTCTGGTATCCCTCTCTGCTAGCTGTGCCCCAGGCATGAGACCTTAGGTTCTCCACTGTGCCATGTTTTCCCTGATATCTGAAGTTTCCTAGCAGTGCCACCCAGATAAAATGCTGTTTCTTAATATGTCTAATTAACTGGAGCTGCTGCGTAAAACGTAAACTAGCAAATATACGTCCTTTGCAATATATTGTCATGATGTTTTATGCATTTTTAATGTAAACTATCATAGTTCAGAATTATATTTTTTAATGATTATCTGACAAGTGCCTGAAGTTCCCATTAAATTGTAATCTTCATGAAGACAAGATAATTTATTTTTTCAATTCTAGCATTTGACTAGGCCCTAACAGAGTTTATGATTGGTATGTATTTATTCAGTAAACTTAAGATTTCATGAGAGGCATATCAGTTAGATAGGTGGTATAAAATTCTTATAATTTACAGGTACTTTACCTGGAAAATTCTAGTAATGCAACAACAAAATTAACAATAAGGTACTTGTTAAACTGTCTGGAGATCTAACTACATGCCAAAACTAATACTTTTTCTAGTAAAAACTCATATTCAGATAGGAAATATAATGGAAGAAAATAATATTTTAAAATACAACTAAAAAAACCCTTATAATCTTATTAAGAAATTTGTAAAACTTCAATATTATTTAAGATTATTGAAAATCTTAAAAGAACTGTTGAATAGATGGAAATAAATATAGATATCTTTTTCATGCATGGGAAGACTGTATGTTACAAGTGTGTTTCTATTTGTCATATAATAGACTGATATAATATACTTATAAATTACATGATATATGTATATGTTTTCAATTTTCACTATTAAAATTAATGATGACTTTGAATGGAACTGTTAGGCAAGAAGCATTATCTGTGAGAGAGGTCTCTAATGCCAGAGGGTACTTCCATTGCTACCTACCTACTATCAGACAAATCGCTTCCTTTTTCATAGACTAAAATCTTTATCAGAGATAGGAATTTAATTTAGTAGAAACTCCTTTGAGATTTGTTATAAGGATTAGAAAATCATTAATGTAAAGTTTATAGCAGATCACCTGACAATTGCAAGGCAATCAATTTATGTTGTTACTGTTACTGTTATTATTGTTATAGTTATTGGTATGATTAGTGCTGCTACAGCATTATGAAATCAAATAATTTCTGCCATGCCTTTAAGTTGCATGGTAAAGTGAGGACATATCATTTTTGAGCAGTGACTCTCATCAAAATCACCTGGAAATTTTTTAAGAATTTAGTCTTGGAGGATCCAAGATGGCCTAATAGGAACAGCTCGGGATGGCAGCTCCCAGCGAAAATGCAGAGGGTGAGTGAACACTGCATTTCCAAACACATTTTTACTGCCCACAGACCAGGAGATTCTCGGGTGGAAAAATGCCACGAAGCATGGTTGTTTCAGCTGGTGCAGTGGGTCTCTGCACAAAAACTCACACAAATCCGGGCACCATTTCAACTGGTGACTGGAATGTCTGGGAGACAGAGTCTCCCATTCAACTGAAAAAAAAGGGGGCTGAAACAGGGAGCCAGGTAATCTGGTTCAGCTGGTCTCACCCCCACAAAGACCAGCAATCTGAAGCTCTCTGGATTGAGAGTTTCACAGCAAGCACAGCTGGATCTGGGATGGCCCAGCTCTGTGGGGGGAAGGGAGTCCACCATTACCAAGGCAATCCACCACTACTGAGGCAGTCTGCAATTACTGAAGCAGTCCACCATTACTGAGGCAGTCCACCATTACTGAGGCAGTCTGCCATTACCAAAACAGTCCACCATTACTGAAGCAGACTGCCATTACTGAGGCAGTTCTAACTATAACTCTATAAACAAAACTGCAAGGAAGTTCACACAGAAGCTGGGCAGAGCCCATAGCCATTCAGCAATGACTCTGCTGGCAGACTGTGACTAGGCTTCCTCCTTGCTGGGAAGGGCATCTCTGAAAAAAGGCAGCAGAATGACAGGAACTTACAAATAAAGCTCCACCTTTCCAGGACAGGGCACCTGGGAAAAAAAGGTGGTTATGTGTTCTACTGCAGCAGACTTAATTGTACCTGCCCAGCCTCTGAATGGAACAACAGAGCTCACAGTTCAGCACTTGAGCTCCTATAAGGGACAGACTGTCTCTTCAAGCAGCTCCCAGACCCCCGTGTAACCAAAGAGACACCTCATATAGGAGAACTCAGGCTGACATCTGGCGGGTATCCTTCTGGGGCAAAGATAACAGCAGAAGAAACTGGCAGCAACCCTTACTATTCTGCAGCTGCTGCAGATGATCCCCAGGCAAACAGGGTCTAGAGTGGACCTCCAGTAGTCCTACAGCAGGGGATCCTGACTGTTAGAAGGAAAACTAAGAAACAGAAAGAAATAACTTCATCAGCATCAAAAAGGACTTCCACTCAGAGACCCCATCAGAAAGTCACCAACCACAAAGACCGCAGGTAGATAAATCCAGAAAGATGGAAATAAACTGGCACAAAAAGGATGAAAATACCCAAAACCAGAACATCCCTCCTCCAAGGGATCACAACTCCTCACCAGCAAGGGAAAAAGGCTGGATGGAGAATGAGTCTGATGAATTGACAGAAACAGGCTTCAGAAGGTGGGTAATAACAAACTTCTCTGAGCTAAAAGACTGTGTTCTAATCCAATGCAAAGAAACTAAGAATCTTGAAAAAAGGTTTGATGAAATGCTAATGAGAATAAACAGCTTAGAAATGAATATAAATGAATTGATGGAGCTGAAAAACACAACACAGGAACTTTGCAAAGCATACACAAGTTTCAATAGCCAAATTGACCAAGCAGAAGAAAGGATAGCAGAGATTGAAGATCAACTCAATGAAATAAAATGAGAAGGCAAGAATAGAGAAAAAAAGAGTAAAAAAAAAAATGAACAAAGCCTCCAAGAAATATGGGGTTATGTGAAAGACCTAATCTACGTTTGATAGGTGTACATGAATGTGACAGAGAGAATGAATCCAAGCTGGAAAACACTCTTCAGGATAGTATCCAGGAGAAATTCCCCCACCTAAGAAGGCAGGCCACCATTCAAGTGCAGGAAATACAGAGAACACCACAAAAATATTCCTCAAGAAGAGCAACCCCAAGGCACATAATCATCAGATTCACCAGGGTTGAAATGAAGGAGAAAATGCTAAGGGCAGCCAGAAAGAAAGGTCAGTTTACCCACAAAGGGAAGCCCATCAGACTCATGTGGATCTCGCCACAGAAACCCTACAAGCCAGAAGAGAGTGGGGGCCAATATTCAACAGCCTTAAAGAAAAGAACTTTCAACCTAGAATTTCATATCCAGCCAAACTAAGCTTCATAAGCAAAGGAGAAATAAAATCCTTTATGAACAAGCAATTGCTGAGAGATTTAATCATCACCAGGCCTCCTTTACAAGAGCTCCTGAAAGAAGCACTAAACATAGAAAGGATCAACCAGTAGCAGCCACTCCAAAAACATACCAAATGGTAAAGACCATTGACACAATGAAGAATATGCATCAATGAATGGGCAAAACAACAGATAGCATCGAAATGGCAGTATCAAATTCACACATAACAATAATAACCTTAAATGTAACTGGGCCAAATGCCCCAATCAAAAGACACAGACTGGCAAGTTGGATAAAAAGTGAAAACCCATTGGTGTACTGTATCTAGGAAACCCATCTCACATTTAAGGATACACATAGGCTAAAAATAAAGGGATGGAGGAAAATCTACCAAGCAAATGGAGTGGAAAAAAAAAAAAAAAAAAGCAGGAGTTCCAATCCTGGTGTCTGATAACACAGACTTTAAACTAACAAGATCTAAAGAGACAAAGAAGGGCATTACATAATGGTAAAAGGATCAATGCAGCAAGAAGAGCTAATGATCCTAAATATATCTGCGTGCAATACAGGAGCACCCAGATACATAAAGCAAGTTCTTAATGACCCACAAAGAGACTTAGACTCCCACACAATAATAGTGGGAGACTTTAACACTCCACTGTCAATCTTAGAAAGATCAACAAGACAGAAAATTAACAAGGATATCCAGGACTTGAACTCAGACCTAGACCAAGCAAACCTAATAGACATTTACAGAAATCTCCACCCCAAATTCACAGAATATACATGCTTCTCATCACCACAACACACCTACTCTAAAATTGACCACATAATTGGAAGTAAATCACTCCTCAGGAAATGCAAAAGAATGGAAATCATAACAAACAGTCTCTCAGACCACAGTGCAATCAAGTTAGAACTCAGAATTCAGAAACAAACTCAGAACCACACAGCTTCATGGAAACTGAACAACTGGCTCTTGAATGTTGACTGGATAAACAATGAAATGAAGGCAGAAATAAAGACGTTCTTAGAAACCAATGAGAACGAAGACACAACATACCAGAATCTCTGGGACACATTTAAAGCAGTCTCTAGAGGAAAATATATAGCAATAAACACCCACATGAGAAGCAAGGAGAGATCTAAAATTGACACCCTATCGTCAAAATTGAAAGAGCTAGAGGAGCAAGATCAAAAAAACTCAAAACCTAGCAGAAGACAAGAAATAACCAAGATCAGAGCAGAACTGAAGGAGA
>CAUYLG010007340.1:0-56246 GCA_963573385.1 Cacajao melanocephalus
TTTTTTCTGTTTCTTAGTTTTCCTTCGGCGGATGCCCTTTCCCCACAGAGCTAGGCCTTCCCGGGTTCAGCTGTGCTTACTGTGAAACTCTCAGTCCTCAGTGCTTCCAATTGCTGTTCTCCTTGTGGGGATGGGACCAGCCAAGCCCGACTCAAAGGGCACCAGTCCCGTATACTCCGCACTGAGAAGCACCGCGCCGCGCCGGGGCGCCGGCAAAACAGCTGCGCCAGCCGAAAGAGTCGCGCTGGTGACCCGTGTGGCTCCTCTGCTGGGTAGCTCCCAGTTTGTGGGCAACAGAAATTCGTCTGAAATTGTGGTGTCCACTCGCTCTCTGAGCTTTCACTGGGAACTACAATCCTGAGCTGTTGCTAATCAGCCATCTTGGATCTCTCCTATAATACACATTCTTTTCAAGTGCATGGAACATTCTCCAGGATAGATCATATATTGGGCCACAAAACAAGTCTTAACAAATTTAAGGAGATTAAAATCATCTTATTTTTTTCTCACCACAATAATATAAACAAGAAATCAAGAACCAGAAAAACTTTGGAAAATTCACAAGTATGTGAACATTAAACAACACAGTCCTGAACAACAACTTGGTCAAACAAAAAAAATCAAAAGGGAAATCAAAAATTATCTTGAGACAGGGAAAAATAGAGACACAAAATACCAAAACTCATGGGAGGCAGCAAAAGCAATGGTAAGAAAATTTTAGCAATGAATGTCTACTTTAAGAAAAAAGAAAACAAAGAAACAACCTAACTTCATACCTCAAGGAACTAGAAAAAGAGAATAAACAAAGACCAAGTCAACAGAAGAGAGAAAAAAGATTAGAGCAGAAATAAATGAAAGAGCATAGAAAGACAAAAGATCAACAAAACTAAGGTCAATAAAACTAACTAGACTACCAAGAAAAAACAGAAGATTCAAGTAAATGAAATTATAAATTAAAAAGAAAACATTGTAACTGACAGTAAATAAATAAAAAGAATCAAGAGAGACTAGTAAGAACAGTTACATGCTATATATGGGGATATATTCAGAGAAATGTGTTGTTAGGCAATTTTGTCATTGTGTAAACATCATAAAGTGTATTTACACAATCCTGGATGGAATAGCCTACTATACACTGAGGCTATATAATATAGACTAAAACGTGTACCTCTTATTACCATACTAAATACTATAGGCAGGTGGAACATATGGGAAGTATTTACTTAAAGAAAAGGTGATGAATTGTACTACAGTGTCACAGTGGCTATGAGGTCACTAGGCAATAGGAGTTTTTCAGCACTATTATAATCTTATGGGATTACAGTCATATATGGAGTTTATCACTGACCACAACATTGTTATGTGGCACTTGACTGTATTGAATAACTAAGAAGAAATTGATACACTCCTAAAAGCAGACAACTGATCAAGACTAAATTATAAAAAATAGAATATCTGAACAGATCAGTAACAACTAAGGAGATAGAATCAATAATCAAAAGCTTCCCAACAAAGTAAAGCTCAGGACCAGATGGGTTCACTGGTGAATTTTACCAAGAATTTAAAGATGAATTGCTGCCAATCCTTCTCAAACTCTTCCAAAAAACTGAAGGGGAAGGAACACTTCCAAACTAATTTTACAAGACCAGTATGATCGTCATACCAAAGCCAGATGAGAATGCTACAAGAAAACAAAATTACAGGCCAATATTCCTGATGAATCTAGATGCAGAAAATCCTCAGTAAAATACTAGCAAACCAAATTCAACAGGATGAAAAGGATCATACACCATGATCATGTGTGATTTATTATCGAGATACAAGGATGGTTTAACGCGCACAAATCAATAAATTATATACACCATGTTGACATAATAAAAAGACAAAAATCATATGATCATCTCAATGCATGCAGAAAAAGCTTTTGACAAAATGTAACATATTTTGGTGATTAAAAACTCTCAACAAAAGAGGTATAGAAGGGGCGAACCTCAACATAGTAAAAGCCACATATGAAAAGTCTGCTGCTAACAGCTTTTTCTCTAAGACTGTTACCAGGAAGTGAGGGAATCCCTGGTCCTTGACTAACCCGGAAGAAAATAGCCAAGAGATGCATAGCAAGGGTTAAGCAGCAGAGTTTATTGAAGGAAGATAAAGTACATACCTAGAGAGCAGTGGAAAATGACTCCAGGCGGTCCAGCTGGAAAAGTTGTAGAAGCCTAGTAGCAGTGTTTATTTAAAGAGGTAGTAAGCTCTGAAAGAGAGCAGGCTGCTCGAAAGAATGAACCAGCAGCTGCTAGTGCTGGGGAACGCCCTTTATGAGACTCTTACATGATTATTCATGAAGGGTCCTGACGGGGTGTCACAATTCTGTTTCGAGAGGTCCCTTTGGGCGCACATGCTCTGTGGTTGTACATGCCAGTATACACATCGTGTGTCTCATTAGCATTTAAAATCTCCATCCCAGGGTGTGCTTTTTACTATTATAATGAGCAAAATGCTACTCTAGAGCGAGTTTTTGGAGCAGGGCATATGCTTGTTGGTGGAGAAAGTCCTAGCATGGTTATGTCCAGCAAGGGCTTAATAAATCCCCATCAGGGCTGGAGGAGCCCCAACCACAAAACCAGATGTAGCCAAACGGCCACTGTCGTTTTTGCTGCCTGCCGATGGGATATATCTCCAGGACTTCTTTTCCCAGGGGGCTCCCTGGCCTGCTCATTTCCAGCTACCTGCTACTCTAACAAGATCAGGAACGACACACAGGTGTGCACTCTCAACACTTGTACCCAACCTAGTACTAGAAGACCTAGCCAGAGCAACTAGGCAAGAAAAGAGTAAATCAAAAGCATCCAAATCGGAAAGGGGAAATTAAATTGTCTGTTTGCAGATGTCATGATTGGATCCTGGCTCCTGCCATGTGGTGTTTGCGTCTTCATTCAGTCTCCACTCCTCCATCTGAACACAGGTTCTGCCTGAGGCTGCACGCCGGGGTCATCAGGGCATGCTCAGGTTCCATGACCTTTGACCCAAAGGTGTCCATATTCAGCTTTGCTACATAATCCAAACACTCCATGATAACTTGTTAGCATTCGGGTTATTCCTTCCCTTTCTGCGCACACACACACACACACACACACACATATCTATCACACATATTTACACATGTACATGCATATATATGCAGTCATAATGAAGGAACAATTTGATTTTCTAGTATCTTTTATTAAACATTATATTGTGATTGTATTTCTATGTTGGTGGAATTTATTCATAAACATTAATTTTAATAGCAATAACACACTACCACATTCTATGCCATAATTTCCTTAGCCATTTCCCTAGATGTTTATGTCCAATTTTTCTGACCTACAAACAATATTTTTTAACAGCTTTGGGCATAATCTCTGTCTACCTTTTGAGTTTCATCAGCTATATTCTAGAAAATGAAACCTCAGAGTCACAAGGGATCAAGTTTTTGGGATCTTGATATATTGCCAAACTCTTGTTAGATTTTCAAATCCTTCAAGACTCAGTTTACAAATCACTCCTCACAAATTCTATTATTTTTTTTGCTTTTGAGGAGGTCTTGTTCTGCCACACTGGCTGGAGTTCAGTGGCACAGTCACGGCTCACTGCAGCCTCAACTTCCTGGGCTCAAGGGATCCTCTTGCCTCAGCCCCCTAAGTAGCTAAGACTACAGGCACACTTGACCACACCTAACTAATTTTTGAATTTTTTGTAGAGACGAGGTCTCCCTATGTTGCCCAGGCTGGTCTCAAACTCCTTGGCTAAAGCGATCCTCTGGTCTTGGCCTCCCAGAGTGCTGAAATTACAGGCATGAGCCACGGCGCCTGGCCCCCATCTTAATTATGTCTCCTTTCCCTATTATTCCCTCACAGAAACTCTGTTTTCACTGCCCTTGTCACAATGTAATATACTCTATCTAGTAGTGTGTTTACTAAATTAATGTTTGCCCCTGCCTCTGGACTGTCATTTTTATGAGAACATCGAGGTCTCTTCGTTGCTCCTGTAGTTGTGGAGGTGGGGTTTCACCATGTTGCCTAGGCTGGTCTCAAACTCTGAGCTCAAGTGTCCCACCTGGCTTCAGCCTCAAAAGTGCTGGAATGAAAGGTGTGAGCCACTGCACCCGGCTCAGGGTCTCTTTAGTTCACCACTGAGTGCCCAGTGATGAAGACAGTGTCTGGTATACTGTAGGCCCTGAATGAATGAATGAATGAATAATGAATGAGATAGAGATGTCTATCATCAAGGCACAGACACACAGCAGAGAAGCGGGATTGGGGAACTGGGGCTGCCGTGATGGGTGGAGCTATGACGCCCGCCCCTGGGCACTATGCCTACATGTTCCTGGTGAGTCCTGCCTCAGCTCCTAGGGGTGGGCAGTGTTTAGAGCTGAGTGTCTGCCCTCAGAGACCGCGTGATGCATCCTGCCCCGCACCCCTTTCTGCTTCAGATGTCAGAAGGAAGCCCAAGACCTCCAGGTCCCGTCTTTAGGTGGTCTCACCTCCTTCAGGGATTGTGCAGTCCCCACCCTATTCTTGCCCTCGCCGGCGCCTGCCACCTTCCCAATGGTGGCTGCTGGAGGCTGGGGTTGGAAATGGGACAGGTGTCTTTCTTACTCCCGCTGGCACTTCCAGGTCATTGTTCTTCCTTTCTCAGGAATGTGTCCCCTCCTCCTTGGAAGCTTGTTAATTAGACCATGCATTATTTCACTCCTTCTCGCAGTCTCCCACAGGCCTGCACTCTGTGAAGGTTTTAGCATTTGAATCACTGTCTTGCCACCATATTTGTTGTTGATAATGGTTTTGGTGTCCTCCAGCACACTGGTCTCCCTGCGCCTTGACTGCCTCACCCCTTATCTCACCTTCTGCCTCATGTCCACCACCATGTCCCAGGCCACTCCTACCAATGTCACTCCTGCCATTATTCCCTCCAGAGTCTCTACTGGAAGCACCCCAGTCTCTCACAACGTGGATCCCCCAACTCCAACTCGTCTGCTCCTTCTCACGTCCTAGTCCTGCATCCTTCTTTATTTTCTCCGCACCAAGCGTCACTGTCTGAACGTTACACAGCCTTGCTACTCCCCGTTAGTGTAAGACTGAGTTATTCCCTGGTGAGTTTCCAGCATCTACATGGTGCCTGGTCTACCACAGGAGCCATGAATGAATGAATGAATACACGCATGAATGAGTAAATGAATATGAGATAAATATTTTCCCTAAACTGACTGCATATTCTATGTAGTAAATTTCAGGCCACATAAAGTGGCATCTTTAGAAAACAATCAATATTGGCTTCTTTGTGGCCTTACAATTACCTTGAACACATCACACACACAGGATATCTCTGAGTTTCAATTAGTCCAGAGGGAACCACTAAAAGGGCTTAGGATACAGAGCAGAAGATACCAGTGTAGTCTGCGGAGTAACCAGTCTGAGATCAGAAGTCTCTGGTGAGCCATCCCCGAATGAATGGAGAGAACATTTCCTGGCTTACGGGAAGGAGAGCCGGAGCCAAGGGAAGTGCCTCGTTCAGCTGGATTAGTTATTGGAAACTCGTTTCCCTAGGCCAGCCAGTCCTTCCAGACGCTGGGAGTCTGTGGCTGTCTAGTCCCTTCTCCAGGGGCGTGGGATCACGGGAGATGGGCCTGCTGCATCAGCTCCTGGCTCCAGCATTCCGGCCCTCGCAGTCCATTTAAAGGCGCAGTGGAGGAGAAGCCAGTCCTAGAGAGCTTCCAGGGAGAGCCCCTCCAGTCCTAGCCAGCTTCCCCAACTCTGCCTCCATGCTCTGAAACTGACCCAGAAAAGCGGGCACGTTAGCAACTGGCAGTGTTTCTCTCTCAGATCCAGGAACCGTGCTGGGATCTTGAGTGAAATAAGCCATCGTTTCATTGGGAATGTCTCAGAGCTCAAAGTTTCTTTCTATGTATGCATAATTAATGTTCTACTTCTTTGAAGACAAATTTTATCTATCCAACCCTGTAAATGGATCATTTCCCCTTGGCTATTACGATGTTGTCTCCTTCCCCAAAATAAAATAAAATACAAAGACAAAATGGTATGTAAAGAAAAAAAAATCCTCACTAGAAATGATTTACATTTTTATTCCCAACGTGAAAAGCTCAAGAATGTTTTTAATGCCTGTCCAGCTTGAAACCCGCCGCAAATGTCTTACAACATTTTGTCACAGGCTTTTCCCATCTGTGCTGAAAGCAGCTGATGATTTAATGCAAATTGTTATTGTTTCACAATCTCCCAGCAATCTTTTCTATTTTGGATTAGCACGGAGGCCTTTTTTCGCATCTGCTTCAGAAGCCCCACTGCGAGGAACCGGAGCTTTGTCGTGGCCGTTCCGTGTTCTGCTGCGCCCTGCTTTCCTCGGGTTTCACATCCTCCTCCGTTTCCAGCATTTTAACTTAACTCTTCCTTTTCTCCACCTTGAAACCTGGCTTAGAAATGAACCCCTTCTGGTCTGAGGGTCATACACACGGAAGCAGAAGAGGCACAGCATGAAACGTGGTCACCAGCGAGGGAGCCTGGGAGGCCTCGGACATCCACGTGGAAGAAACGTCTATTTCAGTAGACATTCCAAATTCATGACGCCCTGTGCCTGACATGTGAGCGAACCATAATATGTATATGTGTATAAATATGTATTTGCATACATATGTAATATGTAATTTTATAACATAAATAGTATTACGAATCAAAAAAATTTTAAATTTAAAAAAAAAAACAAACTTTTTTTTAGACGGAATCACGCTCTGTTGCCCAGGCTGGAATGGAGTGGCATGATCTCCACCTACTGCAACCTCCACCTCCTGGGTTCAGGCAATTCTCTCGCCTCAGCTTCCCTAGTAGGTGGGATTACAGGCACGGGCCTGCAGACACGTGCCACCATGCCTGGCTACTGTTCTTCTTTTTGTAGAGATGGGTGTCTTGCTCTGTTGCCAGCCAGGCTGGTCTCAAACTCTTGGCCTCCCGCTTGGCCTCCCAAAGTGCTGGGATTAAAGGCTTCAATGTTTCATTGTACCCGTAAAATCTATTTTCAAACATTACTAATTTTACAATTGTTTATACATTATGTTATGCTTATTTTCCCTCTCAAAGCAAAGTACAATGACCATCAAGTGAGGAATTTAAAACTGCTGAAAGTAAAATCTTTTTGTTTGATAAGACCTGTGCATCACGAGTAGGGGTCACAGTTGGGACAATGAGTTTTGGGTTCTGACTGAGCCACTCACTCCTCACCTGGCCAGTCCCAAACTCCTGGTTTCTCAGTCTCCTCATGTGTAAAATTGAACTATCATTTCTCTAGACCACTTCCCAGGGTTTGGGGACTCAAGAAGAAAAGATGAGAATGTTTTGCAAATTGTAAAGTGCTACACAAATTAATTGACCAAATAAAGTGAGAAGCCAGGAGCGGCTGTGGACTTTGCGGGTTCCTATTTTGTGGGAATGCTTTGGTTGCTGGGACCAGAATGGGAGCCCTTGGGCCCAGATAGAAGCCAAGCCAAGCAGATACAATTGAAGCAAGTTTGGAAATGGAGCTTCAAGTCAGGGCATGTGCACGCAAATTCACTTTGAGGCTTTGCAAGACGAGTTCAAAGGTTTGCTGTATTCCAAAACACCCCACGTTCTTTGGCGAGCCCGAATCTGACCCATCTCAGGGCTGTCAGCCAGCGTTTCTACCTGTTTAATCCCATCGTGAACAACTGCAGTGGATACACTGCTGCTGACAACTCGAGCTGAACAAACGCAGTCGGAGACGAACTGAACCCTGAAACCAGATCATTAGCCTGGGTGGCGACTGGTCAGAAATTTGTGTTGTTTTCCTTCCGTCACTTGCCAGCGATCTACGGCCCTTTTTCCCCTTGTAGTTTGCGGTTGGCCGGCCCAGAGCCATGCGGAGCTGTTTTTAATGGCAAAACCTTCCAAATTGTACTTAAAATGTTTGCATCATCAAATCCCTCATGGAAGCCAAACCTCGATTTCAGAAGGAACCTTCTAGCAAATGGGGAGACTGCCTCCAGGGAGCAGAGAAGGGCCCCTGCTCATGCTCCTTCCTCCCGCAGACGGCGGCGCGAGGCTGTGGACACACTGGGGGATCAGATCATCCAGAGGCGGCTGCGGCATCCTAAGAACAAACTCGAAATGGCTTTTCTAAGCCAGCAACGGTGTGAGGTGACTCAGCAGTTCACCGAGCAATTCAGGAAAAAGGTGTTTTCACACATTTAATTGATGCTGTGAGCAAGTAAGTGCTAAGCAGGAAAGATGAGGAATTGTTCAGCTTCACTGTGGGAGGACTCAGCTCCTCCCCTCCTGCCCTCTTCTCCCACATCCAGCGTTAAACACACCCATCCGGAATGGGCCAGGCCAGCGCAGATACGATGAGCTTAAAAACATAAACATCAGGAAATAAAAACTGATGATTTAACTCGGAGCTCAGAAAGGGAAAAAAATGTGAGAAAAAGTGGTTATATCTTCTTCAGGAAAGGATTCTTGATCTTACAGGACCAATAATGGAATTCTTTAAAGGTGAAATTCCCTATAGTTCCTCAACCTTTTTTGGCTAAGATCAAGTGTGAAAGTGAAATTCCCTATGATGGGATTTAACTGAAGGCAACTGAATTTATGGACAGAGGACATCATAGGCTTTTACTTTGCTGAATGGAATATGAAAGCTGAGGAGAGGAGGGGGATGCGTGCTGGCGAGAAAGATGCTGAATTCTGGAGACAGGAACCCATCTAGCTGGGTGTGGTGGCTCACGCCTGTAATCTCAGCACTTTCAGAGGCTGAAGCAGGCGGACTGCCTGAGGTCAGGAGTTCAAGCCAGTCTGGCCAACATGGCAAAACACCATCTCTACTAAAAATAGAAAAATCAGTCAGGTGTGGTGGTGCACAGATAATCCCAGCTACTTAGGAGCCTGGAGCAATAGAATAGCTTGAACCCAAGGCTGAGGTTGCAGTGAGCCGAGATTGTACCACTGCACTCCAGCCTGGGCCACAAACCAAGACTCCGTCTCGAAGGGGAAAAAAGTTCCTTCTGTGTGGGATGCAATGAGAATCTTCCCTTTCCCCCGTAAGCACCAAAGCGGAATATCAGTTTCTTGTTTAAGAAAATTCTTTAAAGCTTATGTTCAGAATTACGACCCTTATCCCCGCCACGTTTAAAAAAAAAAGTCAATTTTATTCCACCAGCTTTTGTGATCTAACCATTACTCAGAGCTGAAGGTGGTTTTCCATTAAAGCATCTCCGTCACTCTCACTTTCTGACCTGTGAACGTTCTTATTAGCTGCCTTATTAAGATGATATCCTGTCTCTGAAGTAAGAAAAGATTATCTCCGTACCTGACATGTCATTATCCGAGTAATCTTTGTTCCCTGCTCCCCACCCAGACGGAAAAAAAAAGCTGACTGTTAACTAGACATTTAAATGTATGGTACACTGTGCTATCAGACGGAGGACGTGTCTAATGGAATGTACCTGGAGGCAGGTAGTTGAACCTCAGCAACTTACTCTTCCATGACTAGCAAACAAAGCCAGAAAGGAAGAACTACCTGCCTCATTCCAGATTGGTTTCAGAAACACCTGAGCTTTAAGGATCACAGTATGAAATAAGAAACCCATTAAAATAATCAAATATCGGATGACATATGCGAAACTACTTATGCCTGTTACGTGAACAAGCAACTGCTACGCTTTCTAATAAAAAATACTGGAGCGGGGCAGCATTCTTGACCACTGCCGTATTTGGGTGAAACAAGGGCGACTGCGTGGACGGAGAAGCCCCCGGGATGCTGGGCTCCCACCCGCCACTGCCTCCTGTTCGTACTTGCTGTGGCCAACGATCACAAAGAAGATTCTGAACAAAGTGGTTTATTTTCCACCCCTTTTCAACAAGGGTTTGAAATAAAACCTACTCCCCCCACTCCATGAAACAGAAAATTCACTGGGTTTACCCTTTCTCATTGATCTATTGGACTTCGTTGGCGGAAACCCAGAGAAGCTGGGGTCCTACTCCCTGCTGCGTTCCGGGACAGCCCTGTCGACTGTGGGGTGCTTTGTAAGCCAGGACCCCAGGTTTTCTGGTAGACTGTGGAAGAGTGCCGTCTGGTAACTGCTGCATTTTGAGTTCTCCTTGCGTCACAAAAGTTCCAGGAAGAAACCCAGACCCAGCAAAATAAAAACCAGTTCGTCCAGAGGTGCCTGAATTGGAATGAACCTTGGTGAACTCTTCTCCTGACTGCACTAAACTCCTGCCCAGGGAGGCGCTTATTTGCCATGTTCTATCCTTGAGAAGGATGTAGAAGCGTGATCGATGATTCCCCTGCACCACCCTTACTCTACCTCACAGGGGGTCCAATCTTTTGGCTTCCCTGAGCCACACTGGAAGAAGAACTGTCTTGGGCCACACATAAAATATAGTAACGATAGCTGATGTGCTAAAAAAAAAAAATCTCGTAACTTTTTTTTTTTTTTTTTAAAAATATTTTCAATTTTTTTGCCCAAGCTTGAGTGCAATTGCATGATCTCAGCTCACTACAACCTCTGCCTCCTGGGTTTGAGCGATTCTCCTGCCTCGGCCTCCCGAGTAGCTGGGATTACAGGCATGCTCCACCACGCCTGGCTAATTTTGTATTTTTAGTAGAGATGGGGTTTCTCCATGTTGGTCAGGCTGGTCTCGAACTCCTGACCTCAGGTGATCCACCCGCCTCAGCCTCCCAAAGTGCTGGGATTACAGGCATGAGCCACTGCGCCCGGCCCAATCTCATAACATTTTAAGAAGGTTTATGAATTTGTGTTGGGCTGCATTCAAAGCCAACCTGGGCCACATGTAGCCTTTGGGCTGCAGGTCGGACAAGCTTGACATAAGATGACTCAGCTCACCAGTCCAATAAAAGCCATTTTCACCTTCGTTCCAGGAGGTACTGCTTTGGAAAACTATCCCTGGCATCCGTCCTCCTCGCGCGTTGCCAATAATAAAACCCTTGGTGAAATCTTCCTTGGCTGTGGTCATTGGACTGTGAGCTGCCAAGTGATTGAACCCTAACACTTTGACCTCTGAGCTATCCTCGGCCTGATCACAGAAAGAGAAGGTGGATGGCAGTGTTTCGGTAACATATAATACAGATATGCTATGCAGTATTATTTTTATAATTTATAAGCAAATCTCTATGACTATATACTGTCTTAATGGACTAAGAGTGAGATGCTCTTAGTGGAGACTGTAGTGCAGCTCATCTTTCCCAAAGGACAGGTGAGTCCCCGCCTCCATCCTCAGCAAGACGGCTCCGCGGTGCCCCGACCCTCTTTCATGCGACTGTGGCTTCTGAGGGGGCTGGGTAGATCCCAGTGCTCATCTCAACAGCATCCAGCCCGGCCCCTCCTTGGACACGCCCTGCCAGGGGATTCTCTTGAGTCTTAGCAGAAGGTCCTGGAGCCAGGAGACTGGTTTGCTAAGACTGCTTCATGAAGCCTGTTTTGACTTCTCTGCGAACCATTCCTACTTCTCTTCCCAATGCCGCTCAAATTGTCAGTTTCAATCCACAAGTCCCTTTGTGACTTGGGTCCCCACAACAGGCGACTATTGCCTCCCCCGCTCTGCTGCCTGCTGTCAGTTGAGATAAATAAGCCATGTGTTTTGGCATTGGCAGTGGGCCTCCTGGTCAGGGAGAAAATGAACACACCTGTCCATCTTCCCTTTCCACTTCCCACACCTGGCATGTACAGAAGAACCATAGTATTGCCTTGGCTTGCCACACACCTCTCGTTCCTAATCTTCGGGTGAGAGAGTCTGGATGTAGTGACAGGATGAGGGTTACTATGGCAACCCACTGATGCTAGGCACTCCATAAGAGGGCATTTTTGACAGGTCCTCGCAGAGCCTGCCATTTGCGTGAGGACCAAATCGCCTATATTTGTGCACAAGATATACCTAGGGACATAGCACCCTTTATGCCTTCAAAACGTCACACACATATTTGTGCACATCCCTCTCAAAGAAATAGTAAAGCCTTACTTTGTAATTCGGGAAATAAAAGCTAGGTTGTTACTGGAAATGGACTAGAATCTGGACCTTTCCCTGGGCTCACAGTACTCAAGGCCAGGACTCAAATCAAAACATGTGGCTTGCTGGGATGATTCCAAGGACACAAAGGGCAGTCATGGGAATATCATGTCAGTTTCTGCGTAATTTTTCATTCACTTAGTTCAAGCCGTACTGGCTCCTTCAATTCAGAACTCCCCAGGCTACTTTAGGCAGCCTGGGCCTTGCAGTGGGCTCATGAAGAAGGTTCCTCTCACTCGCCTTCCCCTCTAGCCTCAGGTGCTCAGATATGCAACCAACCAGTCGTTCCTATGTTTGCAAACTTCCAACTTTCAGACTTCCACTGTAAGACTATATATTGTCTTAATGGACTAAGAGTGAGAATGATGTCATCATGGGGACCATCTTTTCCAAGGCACGGGTGAGCTCCCCGCCACCATCCTCACCCAAGAATGGGCCCCAGGGTTCTCCTGCCCCCTGTCATGCAACTGGGGCTTCTCAGATGTGAGGAAACTTCCAACTTTCTCTAAATATATAAAAAAAAAAATCACATCTGTTAATATACTTTTTAAAAAACTCCAGCTAGACAAGGATGCCCAGGAACGCTAGAGACACCAAAAGAACAGGAAGAAATATGCCTTTTATTAGGAGTCACGTATGTACAGAGAAAGCTCAGGGGAGGCTGAGAGAAAGAGCCACTGTCATCCAAGGTCACTGCGTGTACACTGGTAACACCACTTAGACACCGCTGCACGTTTTTAAGAAACAGAACCATGACACAGAAATGCAGAAGAGACACAGGTATGTGTGCAGACACCTCACATCATTTCTAAAAACAAGTCAACACAGAAATACAATGTGCCAGTAAAAAAAAAAAAAGGCATATCCATACATGTCTTTTTTTTCCCGTTTTTGTGACTACATGGTATGCTGAGCTTTCATCTCCAGCTTTTTCCACATCGGGATTCACAGGCACTTTAGCAACCCAGCCACGGTTTACAATACAGGATGTTCAGAACGATGAAGGAAGACGGGAGCCACCGAGGTCCCCGAGACCCACACACACCCCCAAATACTGACGTGAGAGTGAGCTTCCTGCCACCGCCGCTGTGGGACCCAAAAATGTTCTCTGTGTGATGCGGAACAGCTTTGCCGTTATTGTCTTTTATGTTTCATAGCAGAATGACTGAGGAGCGTGGCATCGCCAGGCAGAGATGCAGTGTGTGGATGCTTTAGACAAACATCAATTGCCTGTGACCTGAAAAACCATGGAGAGCAGATCAAAATGACTGTCTGGTTTATCTCTGTCCCATCCTGTGCCCTTCCTGACAAGCTGTCAGAACAAAAACTAAAATAATTACTGGGATGTACTGGGCCATGAGCTCTTCCTAGGAGAATTCCTTTCTTAGCTCTCCCCTCTGACAGACACAGGGCCAACGGCCGGCCCAGCTTCCCCCAGCAGGAGCCACTCCCGTCTCCCACGTTCCCCACGCTGAGCTGTGATGACTCAACCCATGTGTGAGGAACAGGACTGAACAAGTGTATGTATAAACGCAGACTAGGATCATCGCTTTATTGGTAACGTTGAGTCATAAGGCAGTTACAAAAGGACCCCACGGTAACCAGACGAGGCTGGACTATGGCTTAGCTTCTGTAACAGGAGGACCAACTCTCCCGTCACAAGGAGCTGGAAAGAAAAGAGGAAACCACAGACAACAAAGTACGACAAACGGCTGTGCTGTCATGTACTGGAAAGCCCCAGGTTTTGGTGTATGTCGCCCACTTTTCCTCCACCAGAGACTGAGATGTCACCTCACAGCTAAGAGCACGTAGAGGGAAAAACAGGACCGCACATCACCCTCCACTTCAGGCAAATGTGTCGCTGCAAGTTGTGCAGGGATGTTGTCACCATGCGCGGTCAGCTCATGAGTCGGGCCGAGACTCCTGGGACCATGGAGAGGCGCAGGGCACGTGAACGCCTGGCACAGATGATTGTCACAGGGTGGGAAATCCTTCCACGAAACAGACACTTGAGACGTAGTGGCACAGACATTAAGGCCTTCCATTTCTTTGCCTACACCGCTTAAAGGCACTGATACCAACAAGAAAAATACTCCATAGTACCATCGAGGTTTTAAAAAAACTCCCAAAATACAAGTCTCCATAGGAAAATGTCTTTTATTGCGTGACATGAAGCATCCGTTCTCCGCGTGCTCAGGAATAGAAGGGTCTCCCTTTCTCAGGAGTCTGAAGTCTGTTCAGCCTCGCGACCTGAGAAGGGGATGGGGGCACGTCTTGCCGGAAGGGCCCCTTGGGAGGGGCGTAACTGGGGTCCTGGACTTTCTTATACGAGTCATAGTTGCTGGGCCCCTCGGAAGGAGCCTGCTTCTTCATCTGCTGCTCCTTCCGCCTCTGTTCCTGGCGAAGGAGCTCCTGCGTTTCCAGCATGACCCTGGCGTTGAAGCCATGGCCTCCCAGGTAGCCGTTCCTGGAACCTTGGTAGCTGGAGTACCTGGGGTTCTCTTTGGCACTCTGGAAGCCTTCCCCGGGGGAGTAGTTCTGCTCCCAAGAGTCCTGGGAGACCGAGCTGGCATTTTTCCTGCTTTGCCTGGAGAGCAAAACCCAAAGGTTAGTGTGAGGGTAGAAGGAGGCAGAGGGAGGAAAGGGGTAGGATGGGATGGAATGTGCGTTTTCACGTTTCGACAAATATTCCTGTTGTCTTGTCACATGCCAGACACTGCGATAGGGGCTGGAGCATTCAAAAATGACTGTCCTCAGCAAGCGTGTAGTTTTAGACAACTCAACTAACGGTGAGTGAACGGGAGAGAGAAATAGAAACAGAGTCATCCTCCTGTCTCTGGGCAGGTGGTGTCTGTTCTTCTCAGGGTACCGCTGTCTCCGGCAGTTTAGACACATGGCAAAGTATAGAAGTATTACAGGTGTCGCAGCTTCCGTGGTAGGAATAACTGCTCGCTTTAGAACATTACAAGTCAATTCTAAACAAGCACAACAAATATTTTACATTTTACACAGCTGCCGCCATAATGCCAGCAGCACTAGCTAATAGGAAGTACATGTAATAGATTACAATATGAGTTCAGTTATGAAAGGTTCACGTCTAGACTCCTTTATGATAAAAAATGCAACAGGCAGTCCCTTAAAGCTCTGGCTTTCGAGTTGTGTATGTCAGCAGCTTACAGATTGGACGGGGCATCCTCAGTCTGTAGAGTAAGCACTATTTTCTTGGACATTTTACCTTCACCGGAGGCCAGGGTAACCTACTTAACTCGCTTTCTGTTGCCACAGGATAGGGAAGTAAATCAGAGTCGTGGAAATTTCAAATTCTTCCCACTTCTGCACCGGAGTTGCACATGATTTCCAGGAAACATTATTGTTTTGAAACATCTTTAATTTACTATCAAGTCTCTAGATGCTTTTATGAATTTACAATAAGATTGGCTATGATGAAGTAAAACAATTTTGTGCCAGGAAGGAAGACATGCCCTAATTTTTTTGCCTTGAAAATGGAAGAGGGGGAGAGACAATTGAGTAATAAAACAAAATATATTGCTCCATTTATCAATAAGAAAATCATTTGGCAACAGTACGCACTGCTCGGCCTTCTCCATCAACACACACAGCACGGCTGACTGTTCACAGAGACTCTCGTGGAAGGAAAAGGAGGTCTGGGAAGCCACCGCATCTCCCACAGGAATGATCAGTTTGCATTTTTGAACATTCAGAATTGCATCAATATGGTTTGGAATGAAATCCACCCATTTTCCATATGGCCTAAATGTCGTCGGAACATTTTCAGGAAGGAAAATGGCCTTAATGTCCAGCATCATCTCTGGCTGTGACGGCGACTGGCTGAGCATTCCATAGCGTGTCTGTCTGGCTCTCTTTTAATGGAAGACTGCACCATTTGTATAGTCAGCCCAGGCAAGAATCCTTAGATGTGATGGAATAGTTTATTTGCCTAAAGCACTGATTATCTTCACTTAAAAAGTCTTAAATTAATCTGCCCAGAGACAAGACTGTTGGAAAATGCCGGCATGAAACCAGGGATTTGACATTAATCATGAAACTTTAATTAAAACAAGGAACTTGTGACTGATATTACAGCAACAAAAATGGGATTCCTTCATGAGTTATCAGTTTGAAGATCATCAGAAATAGGCTGTAGACATTTCACCTCTTTTTCATCCCCGGCCTACCAAGATCCACCAACTCTCTTCCTCCCCAGCTCCATGGAGCCCCAGGCTTCACTCTATGGCAGCTGCCCACCCTAAGTGGATTCTGCGCCATCCCCAGAAGTCACAATCTTTCTAGATTTAAACAGGGAGAATTCACTGAAGGTTTGTCAGGAATGGACGTGACAACAATGTGGGAGAATGAATTTTTTGTAGCTAAAATTTTCTTCATATTATAGAGAGAAAGAAGTATAGAGAGAAGGAAGCAGACTGCCCTGAGGTCTGAAGTAAGATATGTGGGTAAAATGCACACACGTACACACATGCATACACATTCACACACACACACGTCCTTGGTAAGGAAATTAGCAGTGTCAATATGCTCTTGATTAAGGAGAGCTTGAGAAATGGGCCAGTCATAGAGACCAAGGGAAGGAAACAGACAATGAGTTTCCTGTACTAGGAAACTAGGCATCCAGGCAGCGGGCGAGGTGGGAGAGTGGCTTAGGCTCAGACCGATGTGGATTCAAATCCTGCGCCTGCCGCTGGCTGGCTGCCTGACGCTGGGAGAGGTATGCTCACTGGGCTTGAGTTACCTCATCTGAGAAACAGGAAAAATCTCTAACCTTGAAAGGTTGTGGGGAGAAATAAATGAAATAACGCTTGTAAAGTCCTTAGAAAAGTGACTTGCACACAGTAAGTGATTAACTAATAGGTCCTAGAGGAGTAGCTTGAAGACAAAGTCACTCTGCCTTCAAAGATTAGGCTCTGAGCCTGGGTGTGGTGGCTCATGCCTGTGATCTCAGAACTTTAGGAGGATGAGATGGGAGGACCGCTTGAGGCCGGTTTGGTATCAGCCTGGGTAACATAGTGAGATCCCCGCCTCTACAAAAATTTTTTAAAAAATTAGCCAGGCGTGGTGCTGGGTGCCTATGGTCCCAGCTACTTGGGTGGCCGAGGTGGGGGAATTGCTTGAGCCCAGGAGGTTGAGGCTTCAGTGAGCCGTGATTGCACTACTGCACTGCAGCCTGGGCGACAAAGTGACACCCCATCTCTAAAAGAGGAAACAAAGAAAAAAAGCCTCTGCAATTGGGGTGGTGGGGTGGGTGGCATCTTTTTGACCAACGAAGAAAATTGTTTTTAATTTAATTTAATTAATTAATCCTTTTTTTTTTTCAGACAGAATCTCACTCTGGTGTCCAGGCTGGAGGGCAGTGGTGCAATCATGGCTCACTGCAACTTCCACCTCCCGGGTTCAAGCGATTCTCCTGCCTGGGCCTCCCGAGTAGCTGGGATTTTAGGCATGCACCATGCCTGGCTAATTTGTGTATTGTTAGTAGGGATGGGGTTTCACCATGTTGGACCAGGCTGGTCTCGAACTCCTGACCTCAAGTGATCCGCCTGCCTCAGACTCCCACAGTGCTGGGATTACAGGCATGAACCACGGTGCCCGGCCGAAAATTGTTTTTTTAAAGTTAGCTTTCCCTTCTTTGGTCGGAGGGATTGAGTAGAGATGCCAAGACACAGAAAAGCACCAGAGGAGAAAGGAACCCTTGCTAAGTGAGGACAACTTCAGCACACTGCTGCAGAGATCAGAGGGCAGCCCGTGTTCTTCCCACTGTCCTGTGAGCCCTTGGCTAAGGCCACAGGTAACAACAGCAACAAAACGTCAATCTCCTTTCACTGAATTTCTCTATAACCAACACATAGGATTGTTTGGTCCTGCAATGAGCCTCCTGGAAATTTCTGAATCTACTCAAAGCACATACTGCAGTTTGGCAACAACTATTACGTAAAGATTACAGCAACCTCCAACACGGCCTGGAGAGGACTCAAACCAAAGATCTGATGCTTAAGGAAAGCCATTAGCCACCATGGGAAGGGGGACACAGGCACATGGAGGAAGACAGAAGGAACAAGGCTAAGAAGTTGGCAAGTAGGCTGGAGACATAATAAATGGGCCTGGTGGAGAGACCGTGGGAGGGTGCAGAGACATGGCTGGGGTGAGGTATAAAGGCTTCCAAGGAAGCCAGACCACAGCAGACAGGGAGCCGCGGAGGGGAGGAAGATGAAGAGGAAGGAGAGGCAGGAAAAGAAAATGAAGGGAAACACCGAGCCCAGAACTTGGCGTCTCTTTACCAGTGCCTGTGACTGTGCACACCTCTATTCCGTTTGAGGGCTGCCTTTTGGATATTAAGAAACTAATTTAGGCACTAAAAAAAGATGATGGTCAAAGGGTACAAAATGTCAGTGACAGAGGAGCAATTTTTCTGTTTGTTCTATTGCACAGCACGGTAGGTAGAATTAATAACAAGAATATTGTACATTTCACAGCTGCTGAGAGAGTAAATATTTGAGGGGATGAATATGTCAGCTAACTTGATCAATTAAACTTAATTCTTTTATGTTGTATTCATAAATCATAACATCACTTTGTGCCCCATGAATTTATACAATTATAAATTATCAATTGATAATTATTAATTATCCATATATGATTAAATTATTTTAGAAAAATTAAGAAAAAGAAAACACTCTACTGAGAACTGAGTGTAGGGCTACCTCTCAGGTCCTCTTCCTGCCAACTAGTGTTACCACCTGGCCCGTGTTTCTCACTGACATTCCAAAGGTACCCTGAATTCTGTCCGTACAGTTTCTTAATTGCGGGTAGGATTTACAAACCACTCTTCTCATATACATACCTCTAATTCAAACCATCTTATCTGATGCAACTGATACAAAGCCCAGACCATTTATTTTATTTTATGCTCCACTTTGTAACTATGCTTTTTTTGTGTGTGTGTAATCTTTTTGGTTTCTAGTGCCATACCATCTTGTTTAGACAAAACTCTGCTAATTGTCAACATCCGAAAAGCAGAGGTCAAGTGTCTTTGAAGAATATCACGTCAGAAACTTGGACCTGACTCAAGCTCATGGAGGTGGCGGCGGTCCCCGCTGACCTCCTGTTTGCTTTCTTTCCTTGCCTTCAGATCTCTGCACACAGCCTGCTGCAGAGTGGGGCTGCTCTGCGAGGCACCACGCGGGCGCAGGGTTCTACGTTCCTGTCTCCCTCACAAACAGGAAGATTCCGATAGAGAAATCCTTCTCTAAAGGAAGGCAAGAAGATGCTGGAGAAGCCTACCAGCCTCTGCTGCCCAAACTTTACATAACTCTTTAATTTGAGGATGTCTGCTTTTCTCATATCTAAATAGGATAAAATGACTAAAAATAGGGAGCTACAATTAACCCAGAGGGAATGCTGTAGTTATTTAGGGCAACACTAAATAACAGCGGAGGCACTAGCGGTAGCGGCTGCAACCCTCCTCTGCGTGTAAATATAGACACCTCCACCAGGCACTTCCGCAGGGAGAAGCAGAGGAGGGAAGAGACGTCGGGGCTGAGAGTAAAGCAGGGAGAGGAATGGGAAGGTGAGGACGAAAGGTTCGGCTGGGAACGCATGAGCTACTTTGAATGCAACCAGGAGAAATTCAGCGGCAGCACCTGCCTCTCTCTCTTGCCTCTTCTGAGGACTAGGACCCATGCGACCCTTCTCCCTCCCAAATGCCCTGCCTTCCAGGCCCGCCCCCCGCTATCTCTCCGACCTTTCTCAGCTCTCTGCAGCTCCCATGCCACTGCGCTCATTATACACACTTTGTTATGGTTCTCCTTCATTCCTTAGAGACACTCTCAGGCACGGCCAAAATATATGAAGCCAAACAATTGGCCAATAAAAATAAGAGCACAGCCCCTGCCCTGACAACACCATCCACGCAGCTGTGAAGTGCCCTGGCCCACCCGTGTGGTTGTACAGGCAGGGCCGTGCCAGGGGGGCCAATTCATCCACACTGTCAGCTCACCCTTCCGCTGGAATGCAGCCATGCAGGCTGGGTCGGGGGAGGAAGCAGTTCACACAGATGAATCTTGATGTCTAATTCTTCAAGTGCTTAGGCATTTGATTCACTGGGTTGATTCACACAGCGACCTCCTTCTAAATGCTGCGGGTAGGAGAGCACTGAGAGGACTTTATACCTGTTAATATCCCAAATTTGGGGCCGGGCACGGTGGCTCATGCCTGTAATCCCTGCACTTTGGGAGGCCGAGGTGGGCAGCTCACTTGAGGCCAGGAGTTTGAAACCAGCCTGGACAACATGGCAAAACCCCACCTCTGCTAAAAATACAAAAATTAGCCAGGCGAGGTGGTGCATGCCTGTAATCCCAGCTACTTGGGAGGCTGAGGCACAAGAATTGCTTGAGTCTGGGAGGCAGAGGTTGCAGTGAGCCAAGGTCATGCCACTGCATTCCAGCCTGGGCAACAGACCAACACTCTGTCTCAAAAAATTTGGAAACAGAAGCCCTTGATAGCAACGGGCCTTATAAAATCATGGTTTAGGGCACGGGCAGCTTCGGGTTTGAATGCTGGCAAAATGACTTACTAGCTGTGTGAGCTGGGGGAAACTTACTTACTCTGAGCTGTTTCCTTGTAAGATAAGATTAACTCAAAGGTCCTGTAAAGACCTAAACTTTAATGACTCTTACCTAGAGCAGGCTAAAGAGCCTGGCAATTCTCCTCTTTAAAGGAAAAAATAATTTAGTACTCAAAGGAGTTATATATAGCCTTACGGATTGAAAAAGGACAACTCAATGAATAAATTGCTACAATAGATGGCACTTAACCCCATGGAGACTCATTTACATCTGCGTCCCCCTGGCTGACCTGTGTTCACGTGGTGAAGTCCCACGTTTGTTACAGTGATTATTAACGTGGAAAGAAATTCATCTTTTAGAGACAGGGTCTTGCTCTGTCACCCAGGCTGGAGTGCAGTGGTGTGATCTCAGCTCCCTGTAACCTCCACTTCCCAGGATCAAGCAATCCTCCTATCTCAGCCTCCCAAGGAGCTGGGACTACAGGCACATGCCACCACGCCCGGCTAATTTCTGTATCCTTTTGGAAACAGCATTTTGCCATGTTGCCCAGGCTGGTCTCGAACTCCTGGGCTCAAGTGATCTGCCTGCCTCAGCCTCCCAAAGTGCTGGGATTACAGGTGTGAGCGACCACGCCCCACCAGGACTCAACTTTATTAGAAATTGGTCAAGATCACGTTAGTCAGTCAAGATAAGCATTTGTCTCCTAACTCCCCAAAACTGTTTTGCTCAAATTCAAAAGTCTACCTGATAGCAACACGGCAAATGAACCTTTTACCACTTAAAATGTCTTTGTCACCTGGTTTTGAAATACAGCAACAAATGCCTATAAGAATTATGACTACAGGAGTCAGTTTTTTGGGGAAGTTTAAAAAGCTGAATGTTTTCCAAAAGATTTATTCTTTACTATGCCTGGAAGAAATACGTTGATGGAAAAATGGCTATTATTTCAATGTATTGGCACTCAGTCACCTGAGAGCCTTGCAGGCCTTTGTCAGAGAACACCTGGGCCAAGGCGTCTCCCTTGGGGAGCCGGGCAGGTAAGGGTTTCTTGCTTGGTTCCCAGCTAACAAGCTCAGCATTCCTGAGACTCTCTAAAGTTAAACATGGCTGACAGCAGGGGTGACGGGGCAGTAAGAGAGTGAGGTTTGGGACTGCGGATCCCACACAACCACGGTGTCTGCCGCACTGACACCGATCCTTTTACGGAGCTAATTGCCCTACGTGCTAAGCAAAATAAGGGTTATCTGCCCATTTTTCAGATGAAGATTCTGTCTTGTCCACACGGGGAGCAGGAGAACCAATGCTAAGGAGCCAGTGCACGGGTCGCTTCACTTTTTTAGGAGCTTGTGGGTGAAAATACTGGCCTCTCCTGCAGGTGACATTTCCCCTGGCCTCACAGTCAGACAGCCCCCCACACTGAGCCACTGTGGCCACCAGCCACGTATTGGTTCCTCTGTTGCTAGCAAGGGCGAGCTGGAGAGGCCCGTGCGATCTGGGAAGGGGCACGTGGGCCGGGCGGATCTGGAACCTCGGCCACGCAGGTGTCCTCTTACCGGGGCAGAGAGCTGTACTGGCGCTGGGCCTGCTGGGAGCTCTCGCGCTCCTCCTGCCGCTGCCGCTGCATCTGCACCTCCACGGACACCGAGTGCCGCCCGCTCTGCGCCGCCGGCCGTGCGTTCGGCTGGAAGAGGAACACCCAAGCACATCGTTAACCAGGAACATCTGCACAGATCACACAACTGCTTGACTCCATTTCTATTCTTATGAATTGACTTAGAAACATTTTGAAAATTCTGTGAATTTTTTGTTTTACGAAATCAAGTTTCTTTGAGAAAAATGGCATACATATAATGGCTCTTATGAGCCCACACACACTCACTTGTCTTAAACTGTGATTTTGGCTTTGGCATGTGGTTTCAATTAAAGAGATCAAACTTTCTAGTCTTTTTATTTTTTTTCTTTTAGAGATGGGGTCTCACTCTGCCACCCAAACAGGTGTACAGTATCGCAATCATGGCTCACTGCAGCCTTGAACTCCTGGGTTCAAGTGATCCTCCCACTTCAGTCTCCCAAGTAACTACAGGCATAAGCCACCATGCCTGGCCAATTTTTATTTATTTTTTGATAGAGATGGGGTCTCCCCATGTTGTCCTGGCCTCAATCAATCCTCCTGTCTCAGCCTCCCAAAGCGCTGAGATTGCAGGTGTGAACCACTATACCCAGTGTCTAGTCTTTTTAATGAGGCTTGGTAAATACTGACATAAGACATCATTTACCTTTCTCATACACAGAGCAGATACAATGAGAGTGAGGCTGTTCAAAAAAACTAGAAGATGTTAATGTCAAAAAAATTAAAAAACAAAAATTTGCTACAACTCTCAAAAGTGCGAAAGTCCAGGAGTGCACACTCGGAAGTTGGCCATGCTGGTGAATTACGGGGGGTAGGTATATATTTTAGTTTCACAGCAGGATACAGTATAGCTGACTCCCCTTTTGCTACAGGATGACAGTGAAACTTTAAGCCAAGATTGGTTGAAACCAGGCACCGACAGGTCTCCTGCAGTCCACAGACGGCAGCCAAACAGGGAGCAGAAAGGCCTATCAAAAGGACAAACCCAAAAGCGAATTTCTACTTAAATTGGTTATTAGGCAATGCATTTTACCTTAGTTATTAGGAAATGCCAATTTACTTAGGTTAATTATACCCTGTAGAGAGAGCTTCAGTCCTCCTAACTAAATACTTTGGTTAGCACTCCATTTCAGAAGTTCAAGACCAGCCTGGGCACCACAGTGAGACCCTATCTCTACAAAAACATTTTAAAATGAGTCAGGCACAGTGGCATATGCCTGTGATCCCAGCTACTTGGGAAGCTGAGGCAGGAGGACCCCTTCAGCTCAGGAGACTGAGGCTGCAGTGAGCCAGGATCATGCCTCTGCACACTCTAACCTGGGTAATGGTACGAGATCCTATCTAAAAAGGAAAAATGAAAAGAAAGAAAAGGAAAAAATACTTTGGTCAGCAGGTCATCTGGTGATTGGTGCTTCTCACTGGAATCAGGTCGCTGAACGTGTATACTGCACTGTATAGATCAGGTTTCTGGGATGCTTCAACTTCTCACTGACAATGGTTAGCTTACCTTCTAGATCTGGCCTTTTGAAATAAAAGTATCTGTGCTCAAAATAGACAGTGATGCCGCTACATTTATGAAACGTCCCAATGGTTTGTCACAGCACCAGCAGTAGGCCCCTCAAGCGATCCCTTTCTGTACTTGTCACCCTCAGTTCCCCTCCGTGTTACGCTATGTTGTGCAACAGGCGTAGTCTGAGTGAGGAACGTCTGTTAACAAGTTATTGGTTTTCTTTTAGAATTGAAAGCTAATGGTAGAATTTGACCTGATAATGACTTTCTAAAACAACAGTCTTAGCATTCATTTGGCGAGCTGTAAAATAACAAGTAGCCTTGCTACCAAAAGACTGGCTCCTACGGTTGGCTTTGGCCTGGACAGAAAGAAATCAAGCATCATCTATTGTTCTCCTTCTGCAAAGCCAGCACGACCTGACTTGTTGGTAAGCAGTAATGAAGCAATATGCAGGACAAACATTTCAAAGCATATGGGCTTCGTTACTGAGCATATTAAAAATATCCCAATACAAAAATAATGTGTGAGGAGATTAAGCTTTACAATACCCCAGTCTCTACTAGGGGATGTTTATAACCACACTCACTGGAACAAATGTGTGTTCAGAGACCTGCTTCACAACACCGTTCAAATAACATCAGTGAGGCCTTCAGCAAGAAAAACACTTCGCTGAGTGAGTTCTGCTTATGCAAACAATTGTTCATCAACCGCATTAAAAGAGACAGACGTTTTCTTCCATTACACTTGATGAGGCTGGCCAAAAAGGAGACTGAGCTGCTTTCTTGTGACAGCGAGCGATGGGAAGCTTGAGATAAACCACCGGACAGAGAGAAACCAGTCAAGAAAACACGACACCATTTCCTTTCTGCTCTCAAAAGAACTGCGTTTTCCTTTTCTTTTGCACTCAGGGTAAGCTACATGCATGTGTCGAACAGTCTTGAAAGGTCTGGCATTCTGCAGCAGGATTTCGTAACCAGCTTTTTAAGCTCGTGCCGTTCTGGGACACGCTGCTTGTGGAGATGTGAAGGGAAACTGCAAGGTCTTATAGAAATTTCAGGTGTCTTTTTAAGTTGTTTCTCCCACAGGCCCGAAAATTTGATGCTGACAGAAAAAAGCAGTTGAAGGATTTTTGTTTCCTCCGCTGTGCATTTTCTGACACCGTTCACGTCAAACTTTATCAGCTACAAGTATCTAGTTGGATCTGGATACATTCCAATAATGACATTACCAGCATATGGGGTCTGAAAACTTAAAAGGCGCGAATGAGTTTGGGATCAGCAAACTGACATATTTCATACTATCATGCTCACCAAGAAGAAACATAAACATTGGCGTCACCATTAATACTTTACTCCATTTCTCCTTCCAGAGCTTGCAAAAAGGTAGGTTACAAAAAGAATCACTCTTATCTTTTAAGATAAAACTGTCATGGGCCATGTATTTCAAGGAAGATTGCATACATGACCAACCCAGAGCAACAACTAAATAAGGTCATCCCGGCAAGTTTGACACATGGCCTGAATAAAAAATCACCCCTCTAATTCACAATTTCAGTGAAGACCTCTTAAAAACAAAAATTGGATGAGCAGTATTACAATGGCAATCTTGAATTGTACACACTGTGGCTTCGATCCCTGTGGCAGGAACAAAATAATGTATCTCAGTCCAAGCAGAAACATAAAGTAAAGAAAACAGGTGATTTGTAACCTCACAGAGAACTGCATGTTTTCAAATAAAATATTGTCAACAACTGCAACGACAAAGTAACACTGTATAGGGAAATACCTGCATAGGCGTAATTGTTATAACTCTGGAGATTCACCAGAAAACAAGGTGAAGCTCTGTTTTAACAGTGCAAATTATAAATAACCCTGTGATGAAACTGGTTTTCATCATTACAAGCAATGACCTTTTAAATAAAAAAACAGCCACAGCTGCCAGGGCCTTAGTAACAATAGAGACTGTAAGATGGAAATAAACACACGGTACATATCACACGGGATGCTGGAGAGCCACGATACGTGAATCTCTTCATGGCTTATGTTTAAAACCACAAGTGACAAATTTGTTTTTGTAAGTGGACTACAAAGTACTTGTCTTTCTCATAGATTATAAAGGGATAATACTTCAAGCTTGAGGAGGCTATACAATGTTGGTATCACTTAGTAGTGTGAAACATAAAAAATATTTTCCACCATGTTTTGCTTTTGTTTTTTACATTTTTGGTTTTTATTTTAGAGTCAGAGTCTTGCTCTGTTGCCCAGGCCGGAGTATAGTGGTGCAATCATAGGTTACTGCTGCCTCGAAGTCCTGGGCTGCACCACCATGCCTGGTTAATTTTTCTTTTTAAGTTTTACAGAGACAGGGTCTTGCCATGTTGCCCAGGCTGGTCTTGAACTCCTGATCTCAAGTGATCCTCCCACCCTCGCCTCTCAAAGTGCTGGGGATTACATGCTTGTAACGGTCTCATAAGGTGTTTTATGAATTAAGTTATTAACCATTTCTCTCAAATAAAGAAAATCATTGATTCAAAATAAAAATAGAAAAAAATGAAAATACAAAATGTTTAATAAACAGTTAATAAAGAACAAACATGAATATCCACAGTACAAAGTTTCATCACTAATTAGAACTAGGTAATATTTTAAGACTTTGACAGCTTAATATGGAAGTATGCTGCCACTTATGAAACAAAATCATTATTGTTACATCAACATTGACATAGAATATTCAATGATTTCAAATAATCTATAATTTTTCTTCCTATAGATAAGGAAAATAGTGTGTAAGCATGTGTGGGTGTGCATGTGTGTGTGTATATATCCATACCTGTATATATAATATTTTTATAAAGGATCATCAAGCACACTTTCTCCTTAAATTACGAATAATAAAAATATGCAAAATTTCACACGTCCAAGGGCACATGTAGAAAACAAAAAATAAAATACAAAACATTCAAACACTTTGGATGAAAACCCGTGATGAAGACGATGGTGAGAATGATGCTGATGACGGAAAGACCAACAGCATTCCTTTGAGATTCAGAATCCTTATTTTAGCAATTCAAAGATGCTGTGACCCTAACAGGAATTCTGTATTCTGATAAGAGTAGCAATTTAAAGATTTGGTAGGGGGCAGAAATCATTTTCATGCCATTAAATCATGTAAAGAGTGTCAACTGTTGACTGTTGAAAAGTGGCCAGTGCTAATATTAGTAATTATTTTCTATAGTAGACTTATGTATAACTTTTAATGAAAACAAAATTAACTTCTGTCTCTCCATCCTGCCTTCCCAGGCTTCCGCACCCACCCGCACATGCCATCATTATGTAACTATGGACTGAACTCCTGTGCGTCTTGAATGTGGAAACCCTTAATTGCTACTAAGGATGTAAGTACTGGCTGCAAAAAGACTGCAAAGCATACCTGTCTCCCTCATGAAGGCTTGAGAAATGAATGCTTTGGTCTGAATCGTATTTGTCTTCACCTCATCCTTCCCCTCAGTGCTTGGACTTTTATCCCCGCCCCCATCTTAAGCAATAGGAGCACTGAAAGTAAAAAGGCTGCTCCACAAAACAAGCCAGGCACTTCAGTATCTGGGCTAATGGAAACCGAAAGAGCTTCAGGAGTTCCCACCACCCAAGGTTTCTGAGCACAGCATAGCCATGGGTCACAGAGGCTTTGGCTGAGGGACAGGTCACAGGGCAGAAGAAAGTACTGACTTTGGAGCAGTGCACTCTCTCCATGTGTGACGGGCCCCTCTCTGCCGATGGCTTTCTGCAGGTCTATTTCTATGGGAGGTGATTTCCACCCAACTAGAGCTAGGGTCATACTCATTTCAAGGCTGTCAACTAAGGCAGCATTTTTTGAGTCAAGGCATGGAGGCTGCTATGAGAAAATGACAGCAGATACTTTTTAAGTCTTAAAAAAAATGGAAACAAAAGGAAAACCACCGTTTTCTGAAATTCCCTAGGCACAGGGAGGCAATCTAGTGGTGCTGAGTGGCCGTGTGCTGTGATTGTCTTGCCAATTAAAGCAGGCAGAATCCTAAGAAGGAAGGGAGAGCTATTAAAGTCTACAACAGGAAAAGGGAGAAAAGGACAGATTTTGTTATTCACTGAAAGATGGACAGCTAGGAAACAAGCAAGCTTGAGGGAGAAGAAGATATTCGCATTGCAGAGTATCAATTTTCCACCTGAAGGACTAAACTACTTTCAGTCACTACCAACCCAGGATGGAAAGGATTTAGCAACACAGCTATTACCAAAGGCTCCATTATCCCATCTATCAATTGTCTCAGCCAGCAAGTCTCCTTGTGGGCAACACTCAGGTATCTGCAAAGTTTTTACGGCATACGGTACTTATGTCTGCAGCCTGCCATGTAGTTCTTTTAAAAGCAACACTAAGTCCTGTCCATATCGGAGCTCTGTAATAACAACCCTAACCTCACCAATTGTTCCATTATCTTAAGAAAGATTTAAAGCAACTTGCTGCTTTATTTATGTTGCACCTGGCACTAAGTGAGGAAGAAGTTGCTTTTTCTTCTTCTCTTGCTCAACTCGGGAGAGAATTCTCTTCAATTACGGAGCTAAGAAAATGTTCTGGACCTCTGCTCATCTGAAGACCTTTTGTGCCACAAATCAGCTCCCTCAGGCCCAGACATTATTTTGAACAAAGGGCCAGAAACAGGTGCATTCCGTACTGTAGCGTTCATAGAGAACATTTCAAAATAGGTGGATCAAGGGCTACCTGGATGAATTTTCTGCAGCATCCTTGGCTGTACGTAAAGTAATTGGTTTACATATTTTTCTATATGACACACCTGGCTGCACTCTTTGTATGGGCATTTCCAACAAGCATGACAATTTCAACTAATATGGGCTCAGTTGTACACACAGCTTGAAGGTGAGTTTGCAGTTCCTTAAAACTAAAATGATTACAAACCATTCCAATGAATGAGATCATGCTCCTACCCCTTCCAAACACAGTGACCCTTGAAGGTCAGAATACATAAAGGAAGAGAAGAAAAGGATTCCAAGATGCATAAAGCTCATTTTGTGAAACAGATAATTAAAACCATAGACCAAGCTACGTTTTAAACAACTGAGCAGCTCTTCCTAAGGTAACCATAAGAATTGGCATGAAAATGAATACACTAAGTAGAATTATAGTTACTTTAAGTTCATTTACGTGATCAGTAAAGTGGAGCAAGATCTCAGTTGTTTGAAAATGAAAAAAAAAGAAAATAAAAAGAAAAGGTCAACTTGTGACCCATAATTTAGAAAATTATTCCATGTCTAAGGTAATCAGCCTGTCATCCAAATAATTCCCTGCTCCCTCATTACAGGAAATGCTAATACTAGAAGATGTCTGTCTGAAGTTGCTATGGCATTTTGATATACAATAATTTGGCCCGTGACCTTCAGTAGTTGGGTTTCCAAATGTACAAGATCTCCTCAAACATTTTCCCGAACATGACTGTTCAAATTAAGTAGATAACCTAGAAATGCACTCCAGCCTATTCACTGTTCCCATTCAAAATCTTATAAAGAGACCAAAATAAATTGCAAATCATTTTCACTTTTCCCAATGAAAAATGTCTAGAACTAAGTAGGAAACATGCATTTAACCTCAAACAAACCTGGAGGTCTTGCATGTGGATATAATGTCAGAAACCAGAAATAAACTCATCAATCTGAGTTCTCAAAGACACATGTCTACTTCTGTTATATATTTAAAATATATTCCAATTTCAAAGAGGGGTTCTTTCAAGCCTTTCCTGACCACTAAGTATTCCTTTATTTTTTATCAGTTCTATTGCAGAGTTCTGTGGGCATTTTTTCTTTTCGATCTTTGTTCTCCTGTACCAACCACAATGCCTGGGACATAGTAAGAACTCAATGAATTTGACTAATTGAACAATTAGTTAAAGAGTAAATGTCAAGATGCTGGTTTGGAATCCACATTCCCAGGCAAAGTCAAATGGCGAACACAGCTCCTTATGGCATGGTATGGAGAATGATAAGCTCACGTGGGGTTGTGCCAGGTTGGAACTGTGTGCATGTGTGATAACTATTTCCATATTCAGTTGCTGACTTTTTCTCCTTAAGCTTGAAACCATGCTTATTACTCTTTTCAGCCCCTTTGTGTAAATATACACAGTTAAGAATGTATTTATCACACATCACAAAAGAATCCTGCTTCAAGAAACCTAGTAGGAATAGATTGAGTTGATTATTCCAAACAATATAAGCAGATTAACATAATTCTGCATGTTGCTACATAGGAACGACCCAATTTACTCATCTAGGAAAAGGAACTATATACCTCAGAAAATGCTATTGACAGTAATATTGTTGCAGAAGACAATTAGAGATTTTCTCAGAGATTAGAGGCAGTGAACTTGTTCTATAACCGCCCGAAGTTGTTACGCAAGAACTGATTTCATGAGGTGCTTATACACCTGGATGCTGATCCCACATTGCCAGTTGCCTGTTTAAAGGCCCCATCTTCCTCACCTGAACTAAGTTAAAGCCCTTCAAACTACAGCTGACCCTGGAATACCACGAGTTTATACTTTTTGAAGAGATGGGGTTTCATCACGTTGCCCAGGCTGATCTTGAACTCCCGGCCTCAAGTGATTCACCCGCCTTGGCCTCCCAAAGTGCTGGGATTACAGTCATAAGCCATGGTGCCTGGCCCGCAATCATTTATTCTAATCTTGGCTTAGAGATAAGAAAACTGAGGCCGGGAGAGCTAGGCCGCCTGGCTACTGGGCCAGTGTTCTTTCCTAACACTATTTCTCTTCAAACTTTCAATCTAGCATTGAAGGCTCTTCCTGCATTTCTACCTTTAATCTCTCCATCCCTTCAACATAACCAATCCATCAGTTCCACATCAGCTGGGTAGTTTACCTTTCCTCAAATAAAATGTATTAAATGTTGGGTTTTTTTGTTTGTATTTTTAATTTCAAGCCTTTTTTTTTTTTTGAGATAGGGTCTCACTGCAGCCGCAACCTCCCAGGTTCAAGCAATCCTCCCAGCTCAGCCTCCTGAGTAGCTGGGACCACAGGTATGTGCTACCACATCCGGATAATTCAAAAGTTTTTTGTTGTTGTTTTTTTTTGTAGAGATGGGTCTCCCTGTGTTGTTGCCCAGGCTGGTCTCAAACTCCTGGGCTCAAGCAATGCTCTCACCTTGGCCTCCCAAAGTGTTGGGGTGACAGGTATTGGGGTGACAGGTATGAGCCAACACGCCTGGCCTCCAGCCTTTTATAACACCATTCTTGCTTCTGCGTTACTCTTCCAAACATCTAGTAACTTATATTCCCAACACTTTGTCTGAACCGAACTTGTCAACTTTATGGACACTAATCTCTACTCTACTTTTGTAACTCACATGCAAATGTGGAATGCCTTAGACCTCAGCATCGTCTGAATTACCACCTCTACTTTTAAGATCCGAGAGTCCAAAAAATACACTGTTTTGACCACAACCTCCTAGACTTGAGAACCCCTAGATCCTGAGCCCTCTTGCATACTGCTAGGCTGTGAGGCTGATCCTTCCTTGAGCTATACTTGCCACCCCGCCTGGACCATACAATGCTTCCCAAGTGTCCTTGCCAGGACTCTGATACCTGCCTTGGCTTTCTGCCATGTCTATCTTCCAACCCCCATTATAGAATTAATCTACAGGTTTATTCCTTCTGTCCCAGGTCCTCTGAGCATTGCTGGCCTATACAGGTTTATTCCTTCTGTCCCAGGTCCTCTGAGCATTGCTAGTTAGGCCAACTTACCATGTTAACTGGACTTCCTAATACCCCATGTTTGAGTTTCCTACCTTAAGCAGCTTTTTTATTCCCTTCTAACAGATTGACTCTCAAGTCTCTCAAAGAGATTCTTTAAATTCCCCATCATCTCAAAAAATCTGCCCCAACACCTCCACTCCCAGAAGTGCTGTCATCTTTAGGGTGAAACACAAGGTCAAAACAGAGGAAGCTATTCAAAGTTTTTTCTAGAAAGATCATTCGGGTGGCTGTGTGGAGGATGAAGTGGAATGAGATGGATTCAACAAATATACAAAGGAGATGCAAGAAATTAAAGAATCAAGGACTACTAGACCTGGTGCAGTGGCTCACACCTGTAATCCTGACACTTTGGGAGGCTGAGGAATGAGGATCACTTGAGCCTGGGAGTTCGAGACCAGCCTGGGCAACATAGTGAGACCCGGTCTCTACAAAAAATTTAGCAATTAGCCAGGCATGGTGGCACTTGCCTGTAGTGCAGCTATTCAAGTGGCTGAGGTGGGAGCCTTGCCCAAGCCTAGGAATTCGAGGCTGCAGTGAGCTATGATTGCACCACTGCACTCCAGCCTGTGTGACAAAGTGAGACCTCATCTCTTAAAAAAAAAAATACTAAACACTGTACTTTGTACATTACAGGCACAATGGAGAAGTGCTGAACAAATTAATTTTGGCTCTGATTCTGATAAATATGTATCTATAGAAAAATAGTCACTAAATTTAAAAAAATGTTTAGTTGAGAGTAAGAATACTTTTGCTATGTCTTGTCATAAGGCTAATGAAACCTATTATGCAATGGACAGATGGTGGAACAAGATATAAAATTAAATTAGCAATGATGAAACCCAGATGGAAATGAGGAAAAGGTCAACATGTTAAAGGTCAAAGGAATTTGGCTCCATCTTTTCTCTTTTCATAGAGCACTGAGGTCACGGCTTAGTGGCCTTTGCTGCAGGGAAGTTGTAGGACCATCCACTGTGCTGAAGAACCAAATACCTACCCAGGGTTGCTCAAAGCTGTAAGTCCGTCGACGATCTTCTACATCTTCATCCTGCTTTGCTTGTTGAAATTCTTGCCTCAGACGCTGTATCCGATCATGGTTGCTAGGAGTTGATCTGTTACTGAAAGAGAGATGAGGCAGCAGTGAATACCCTTCAGAAATACTATCATCTGTGAACTGCAGTTACTAGCAAAACACGGCAACTTGCTGTGAAACGACGCCATCTAAGAGAAAGTGAATTTTTAAAACAATATGTGGGCATTTAAAATATGTTTTCATTTTGGTTTTAGGATTAAGGCTTATTGAGGTTATTTCAGACAGATATTCAAGAGGGTAAGCAGTATTTTTAGATATTCTTTTTTTGCACTGTTCTTTAAAAGCTTTATTTCCTTTCTGTAATCTGGCAAGGTGTTGGCAGGGAAGTTTTGGAAAGGACATTGCATTAAAAGTCAGAAATAACAGGGTCTGGTCCTAGCTTCTGCACCTTCTTAGACTAAGGTACTTAATGTTTCTAAGCTGAAGTTTTTTTAATATACGGGGTAGATATAATAATTGTACTCTAAATAACTTGGTTATAATAATCAAGTGAGATGATACCATGAAATATAGCTGGACAGATGTACAGCAATATTTTCATAATACGAGGTTCCTATTTATGAGTCATCAGAGGTCTATAAATAAAATTCAATTCTCACAGCAAAAATGAAAAGCACTTTAAAAATAAGTTCAGGTGGTAGTTTGATTTAACCAGTTAGTTAATAACAACGCTGCCTTCTTTTTGTATAGTATTGAATTTTGTTTTATTCTCACAAAGACCTTATAAATGCAGAAGGTAGTATTTTATACACCCACCCACCCACCTACCTACACACCACTTACAAATGTAGAAACTGACATTTAAAGAAGATAAGTGGTTTGTTTGGAGTCTCCCAGCTGGCCAGTGGGAAAGTGGGACCAAAATCCAGATTTTCTGGCTCCTAGTCCAACCCTCATTTCACTAAGCCATGCATATCACTTTGTAAAACATGTATCAGCCTCCAAAGCTCTTCACTGTAAAATCATACAAATTTTAAAAACAGTATTTTCACAAGAGTAATAGAGATTGATGACCAAAATTAAATCAATCATAAATCTCACAGCGCTTTTGGTCTATGCCATTCACGAAAGCAGTAAGTTTCATCCTATCAGTGGTATGGACGGGAGACAGGGAAATACTGGGTAGGAGAGGGCAGTTCCCTGGCAAAGCCCCCACCCTCAAAAGCCTGGAAACCCATAGCCTTAAATGAGAACAGCATTCTTATTTTCGTGCCCAAAAGTTGCCTTTTGGCTCACCACGCACCCCCTATCCTGTACATATAAACCACAAACCCCAGGCTCTATGAGCAGACAAACAGAAGAGCAGAAGAGAGGCAGAACGGCACGGCAGAGGAGAGACGGGAAGGAGTGTCTGAATATTAAGAGGAGTTTGGCTGGGGATGACTGGAGAGGGGATTAAGCCACTGGATGGCCAAACTCCAGGAGAAGATAATCTTCCCACTCTATCCCCTTTCTAGCTTCCCATCCATCCCACTGAGAGCCACTTCCATCACCCAATAAAATCCCCATATTCACCATCTTTCAAGACCATGTGTGATGTGATTCTTCCTAGATGCCAGACAAGGGTCTGGGTACCAAGGGGGCACTGAGCTTGTTAACACTTAAGCCATCTGCAGATGGCAGAGCTAAAAGAGCACTGTAACACACCCAGGGGAGCAACCACAGCTAGAACCTACCGTGGGGCTGGAGCCCCAGATCCTATACCTGCCTGTCTGCGTGCTCCCCGTCCCGTAAGAGGTTTGGGTGCACACAGCAGTCAAATAGATGAGCCACACACCCCTGTTTCATGTCCTGCGTGGGGGGTCAGGGAACACTCTCGTTTCATCAGGAAAATGATTCAAGACCATCAGGCATCTACTGTCTCCACAACAGAACGTCAGACTTCTCGAGGACAAGAACCACATCCTCTCCTCATCATATGTACCCTCCAAGCTGCTAGCAGAATGGAAAGCTGCAAAGCTATTAGGAAGACCAGGTCTCTTCACAAAAGCATGTTGCCCTGGTTACTCAGTATGTGCTAGAGTTCTGCTGGCTGCACCCCTCTTGGGTGATGTGATTTGTGAGAGGTAGCTTGGAAAGAGAAATTCTGTCACAGTAGAGTATATAAAATTCTCAAATGGACATAAGTCTACATATAATTCCATATATTTTGAAGAATTCGAAAGCTTTAAGAATCTCGAATTGAACATACACATACAGGACCATCATGTTAACATCTTATGATGATAGGGAATAGCCCTTCATCATTTAACATATTGGGAGGGGGTCCGTGTACCTCCATGTATCAATTTCACTAGAGCTTCTAGAATATCTTGTCAATACATTAAATTATTTTCTCAGTCAATAAAAGCTTATCTTCCTTTGTTTTTCTTCTGACAAACCTGAACTGACTGGCTTGGAACATAAAGGTGAACAGGTCTGTAAACTGGGCCACCTGACACAAGGCTTCAGTTCACGTTGCTTCAAAACGTCACTCTGCACTTTTGAGACAGGCAGTTGTTATTCCCACTGGCTTTAGAAATATATACAGTGTCCTATATTGTTGCACTGTCCAGTCTAAGAGGCACTCTACTCTGTGAAACTGCAGTGGCGCAGGCATGAGGATGGTTACCTTCATAACACAGAAGAGATGGGAAGGTGGGCATTCCTGAATCTCACTGCCGTTTTTCCACCTGTGCTTTTTTGTTCCTGGCATACTTCATTGCTTTTAATGGAAGGATTATAGGATGCTTGACTGACAAAGTATTTTCCAAATCTAACCAGAAGTATTATATCATTTTCATGCAGCATAGAGAGTTTTAAGCTCACAATTATTAGGATCATGAAGTCCAAAGCATTGATAAAAACTGACCTCCTACTATCTGGATTAACTGAAAGTCGGTTTTCCTGACAAAGGGAGTTTACCCCATATCCTCAATGTTAAATTCTGGTGACACTGGTGTTTTTCACAGCAAAAGATAAGTTCTGGAAGTCACTTCTGCCCTTATTTCCAGATCTGGACAGCTAGGCAGACCTTTGGTTTCACCCTCTTTTCCTCTGCTCTTTCTCTCCCAGTACTCTAGAGAAAGCAGGCTGACTTGTCTAAGACTAGCAAAGCCACTTTAATGGCTGAAGCTGGAAAACAGGCTGCAATGGTTTTCATGATTGATGATGATTTCCAAAGACTGGAAGACCGTCAAGCCCCCTTGGGGAACAACGCTTGGCAGTCTGAAGGTGAAGTTCTGGCTTTGAGACATGAAACCATTGCAACTGCTCAGTTCTGTCTCTCAGGCCAGTCTATAATGAGCCAATAATTCAAATTTGGACTTCTAAAGTTCTTGGTGAGCATTTCTGCCAAGAAAGCTAAAGGAAATTTTAAATATTCATTAGCAACAGTGACTCATCCCTACACATCCTCATCAACTTATATTTAGGTTCATGGCCAACTTAAAATTGGTCATTATATTTTTGTGTGAGAAATATAATAAAAATACCATCTGAGTTGATCAGATGGGTGAGACAATAAAACCCTTAATGAAGAGTCAGAAATCATAATTTACAGATAGTCCGCATGAGTGGGATCTACACAGGGATGCTGAGAGGGACAGAGAGATACTTTCTGTGTAAAACATCCACACAGATAGCTATAAGACAGTTTTGGTCCAAAACCAACACGCAGCCTCCCCTGATACAATGGCTTTGTACCCAACTGGAACTTACTTTCATGTTTCAACTAAATGAAGAGGGTTTGCTTTTGGTTCAGCAATGATCTGGGTTTTGGTTTTTGGCTTTTCCTAACAGGTTTAAGGAAGGGTACCTCTAAGTTCACACACTACAGAGATTCCTAGCGTGCACAGAACAATGTGGCCCTGAATTATATGAAGCATCCATAATTACCATGGGGACTGCAGTCTTTGATGTAGCGGCAGACCACGCAGCGGATTAAGGCTTCTACATCTTCAGACTAGATACTACCACGTGCTTCCTGAATGTGGCTGAAGATACCCATTCATGCTAGATGCAGCCATGAGCCAATCTGCAGGGAAGCACTGAAGCCTGCCCTGCACCTGTGCCCCACAGGCATGCCAGCTCAACCACTTCCTTAGGTACGATGAGAGGGAACAGAAACTTCACAATAGCGGTCCTCATCTATATGCACTGTGTATATGAGAACCATTCACAGAGTCTGTTAAAAAATAACTGATTGCCAAGGCTTGCCTTGGGAAATTCTGAGTCAGTCTAGTGCAGGGCCCAAGAATTTACACATATACGAATTCAGAATGTACTGCAGGTATATGGACAGCACTTTGCCTGCAGTTAGCAGACCGTTGCCAGGAAGGGATGCTGGCCTGGTGCTGCTTCTTTAAGAGAAGCTGGAAAGACAGTTTTCTCTCCCAAATTTAAAATGTTCACTTACTTTACTTTTTAAATTCTAGGTGAGCCAAACAACTATTTTGTCCATTGGTGGCTAGCCTGTAACCACTGGTTCACATTCCGCTGACGCTTCCTGTTTGATGTGTCGCCTCTCTAGGCTATTTACCTTCATTGCAGCAGAATAATAAGGCTAATGGTCCCCTGGCAACAGTCCCCCAAAATATGTTAAAACTGATAACTGGGCACTGTCCAGATAAGTCTTGTTTCTCCTAAACCATCCCCTCCTTCCGAACTGCTTAAGCCTGAACCTGGGTATCCTTCCTTGCAGGCTTGAGGTCTGATCTGTCTATTCAGAGGAGTATATGCTGAGAGAGAGGAGTTTGTGATGTGACTGATTAATTCTTTATGGATTAAAAATACTTTAACATTTGCATTTTTAATTATGCAAAAGAAATCTAGAAACCTGGAAGAGATTAGTTTTAAGATCCAGAATTCAATGGAAGGGAGAATTAACCACTCTTTTTTTTTAAAGTAAGTCGGTCTCAGTATATACTATCCTTCCCATAGTAGGGGGGAAGAAAGGAAGAGAGAAGACAGAGGAGGAAATGAACAGCGGCAGGCTCTCCACACTGTTCAGAAGGCAGAGATGTTATACACTCTGGGACAGGAAGAGAAAAGCTGACAAAGAAGAGCGGAAAATAAATTTGCTCACGTTTTTTTTCTTTAATATCCTCTCCTTTTCCTTTAATCTTTCCAAATTCTACCAGTAAGTCTAAGACATCAATCCGCTTCCTGGCAGCCTTTCCTCACTACTCCAGCTCATGTTCACGTCTTCCTTTTGGTTCATCTGTAATTGTCCTCTGACCCAAATACTGACTTACAGATTTTACCAGAACTGGCACGTGCATGGGCTTTTCTCTCTTAAGTCTGTGCCTTCATCACAGCCATTCAACGTGTTCGTATCTTGTATATCACTTCCCTGTGGCAGAGCAAACTGATCAGCAAATATTTGTGATGGACAGATTTAAGGTGGCCCTAATGTCCACACCTTCTGGAGGTCACGTTATGCACTTAAATATGGACAGAACCCCCACTTGCTTTTTTTAAGATTTGATTTGATTTGAAGTGCCGGGATCCATGTGCAGGTTTGTTACGTAGGTACACGTGTACCATGGTGGTTTGCTGCACAGTTGCGTCTAACCAATGAGAAATGCAGCAGTGATCATGCAGTGTATGTGGTTACAACTGTGGTGTCCCTCTTGCCACTGTCTCTCTCCTTGCTGAAGTCGCAAGGAGCCATGAATCCCACAGCTGCATAGAACAGAATGCTGTCAACAATGATGGGAGCAGGGAAGCTGATATTTCTCTAGTGGGAGTCTCTACATGAGAACCCAGTCTGGCTGACTCCTTGATTGCACCCTAAGGGAAACTCTGAGCGGAGGATCCACCTCAGCCATGCTGGAACTCCAGGCCCACAGACACTGTGATATAATAAATGCGTGTTGTTTTAAGCTGCAAAGTTCGTGTCACTTTGTTTTGTAGCAAAAGGAAGTGAATACCCTATTCATGTTGGCCTTGGCCGTGTGGCTTACTTTGGCCGACAGGATGTTTGTCGATGTGACACAAAAGGGACTTGAAACTGTTTGTTCGGTGGTTGTATTCTTTGTGTTCCTCACTGCCACTGTAACAAGAACATGCCCAGGGTCTAAGAGACACATGCAGTGAATCTGAATCCAACCTGCAGCTTAAAGTCAAGCCCAGAGGAGCCCAGCCTAGATCAGTCAATCCCCAGCCTCTCTGTCGATGTCCGAGCGAAAAATAAAAGCTTGTTATGAGAGGCCACCGGGTTGGGCAATGTGCTATGTGACAGCACTGCAGCAATAAACTCTCCAGACCTCCCTCCTCAGACCACTCCCACACCAACACCACTACCCCTCCACCGTAAACAGCATTATGGGGGCTATACATTCTTGTTAAATTCATGGAAATAAAGTAGCCTAGAAACACATAGGCCCTGCCCACAAGCGGAACCAAATAAATGCTGCTTGTTGCAAAAGCATGTAGTTACAAGAGTGGAATAAAAGACAGGCATCCCATTTTACAAGTGAGTTTTACCACCATCATTCATAGAATTAGTCACTGCAAAATTCTGGTCTCTGGGAAAAATTGCACAAGGTAAATACTATTGCGGAAGATGTAACTGAAAAATGCTCACTGTCAGATCTTAACACATAACACCAATCAAATGTCTTTCCACTGAATACCAGTCTATCATCAAAAATGCCCCATGAAAATCTATTTAATTGCTTAGGGTGACAGCTTTTGTCAACCTCCCCACTACTGCACCCAAAACACCTCACTGGGGCGCTGTGATCTCTGAAAGTCAGCCTCCTGAGAGACCAAGGCAAGAATGTGAGTGCTTTCCTGGAGCCTGGCGAAAAGATACCTGCCACCCAGGTGATTCTGTAAAACTGAACTCAAGAGCTCCTTGCTGGTTTCTCTTTCTGGCAGAGGTTGATGACCTGCTGGGATCTGGGTCAAACACACAACTCACAAAAAGATAATCCTGGTTAACATTTGATTTACTTAGTCTGCCGAGAGCTCAGGACTTGAAAGACACCCTTCAAATCCACTACTTACAAAAGCACGGGTACATGGTAAAGATTTTTGTTGACCATATCAGCTTCTATCATTTGGACGTTTTCCTTTTGCTATCTACTTCTCAGCCCTAGCAATTTACTTTTTGGCCTATGTACAAAATTGTATTCCAAATGCTAGTGAATTTCACACCTGCACTTGGCATCCAATTACTGGAGATGAAAAAGGGACATTATTCTTTTCTCAATTAAAAAAATACAAACAGTCAATTTCCAAATTATATCAGTAACCCTGGAAATAATGCAATATCACACTAAAAAAAAAAAAAGCTTTTTCCTACTGATACATTTCTATCACTCTGACAGGTTTCCCATACACACATCACAGGGGAAAAAATATTGTATAGTTCTGCTAACTGCCAAGCTCTCTGCTTAAGAAACTCTTTTCTCTTCCACCTGCCAGCATTCAAAGTCCTATGACTTAAGAAACATTGTTATGGTCTGCATCCCAGCACACTTAGAAAGGAGAAGATAGTAGGTTAAAGCTTCTAAGACTCAATTCATTTACACTCAAAGATCCTATTTTCTTGAACTCTGACTTTTCCAAGCTTTGATGATGTCTTTGGGTAACAGCTCAACCTTTACAGGAGGTTCTTGTATTTCAGTCCCCTTATTTAAGAAAAATGTATCTTTTTACTGACTTCCTTCATAGTTACACAAATGGAAGGACTCAAGATCCAGCCCATTAGTAAAAAACTCACTTTCCAAGAATGCTGTCTCATTTTCACTGCAGAAAAATGAGAGCACCTTTTCATTCCTTGCCCAATTACGAATTCTTGTTCCTGGGAAAGGAAATACTCTGGGTTCCTTTACTTGTACCAATGGTAAGTCCAAAGTCCAGCTATTTCGTGGATGTCATTTAAAGCAGACACCAGGACTGGAGCAGGCAAAAAGTGGCTCCGGGAGAATCACTTGTAGGGCAGACCTGTCACATAGCCTTAGTAACAGGCAGCCAGCAATGACCACCAGTGTCTCAGATCATTAAGCAATGTCTTACTGTGATGTCATGCATGGATGTACAGAGTTGTAATCCTTTCAAAACAGACAGACTGTCGGCATGACAAAGTGGATACAAACAAGTTCTTGAACTGGGATGACTAAAGCATTGGCGGGGAGAAATGTCACTGAACTAAAAAGGATCCTATGATACAGAACTACCAGATACTGACACTATTCAGAGAGGCAAGTAAACAACCTGCTTCCTACTTAGATACTTTTCTATACTGATTAGCAATTCTATAAAATATTCCTGATCTCTAGATAAGTAGCTCTAATCTACAGATGTCAGAACTGAGTTCTTAATTGCTGTAAATTAGTGAGCAAACACAAGATTCTCATTAAACCCATTACACCCCGTATGTTAAAATGGAACACTTGTCATTTGCTTTTGTTTTTTGCTTTTTTAAAAATATTTTTCTCCTGGCACTTAAATCAGGATCATTCTTTGTAAAATCCTAGGTGTAAACAGTGAAGCAGAGAGAGATGGTCAGGATATGTGTGGCACGTTCCCGCCCCTTGAAGTGTTTATTCCTGGGGAGAAAACCTTTCCATGGCAAAGGATTTGTCCAAATTTTAATGATGAGCTGTATTGCGCCTTTATCTTTGCTTTCTTAAGAAAAGGTAAATTGATGTCACCCCCTGTGAAAGTGTTTGCACTTTCTCCAACGGTACCTGTTCAAAGCACACGGTGTGCCTCCTGTAGCCTGTATCACCTGTGCAGTTTGTGAAAAAGCGTTAATTGCTAAATTAAGAGAGAAAGGAAAGAACAGACTAAAATGCCACAGAAAAGCAAACTGTGAACTTTCAAATTAGTTAAGCAGGAGACCAAGCTGGCTAAGAAGACTGAGGCTTTTCTCTATGGCTCCATCTCAGGCTAGAAGACTTAGGAGGAATGGAGGAAGGGTGGGAGGGTTAAACCAAGAAATGTATCAATTACCAAACTACAAATAAAAATAGCTCCTCTGCACAAGCATCATTAAGTTTTATCAGAAAGTATCTTTGGGTTTTACACTCAAATCACAGGTCATAAATTCACAGTAAATCCCCCATATGTTCACCAAACACCTGAATTCAATTTCTCTTCTGGTTGTGAAGTAGGAATGTGATGCCCACATTAATTATGCATGCAAAGTTAGTTTCTAACAAGGGCAGCATTTTGCGATGCTGAAGGGTATTTATAACATCTGAAATTTTGGGATAGATCCTTCTTTAATTTTACCACTTGTATACTAGTATGTATGTCTAAATTCCCTCTTCCAAATATGAACATTGAAAAAAAATGATAGTTGGTAAATATCTTGTTATAGTCTTTGCATTTTTTCTACGATAATCCCAGACATTTATGATATTGCACAAATGGTCTTGATACTGACTTTGAGGTTTTTAGACAAATATTTCTGTGGTTATGTACATATCACCCTGAATTATAGAGAAAGTCTAAACTGAGGTTAAGTGGCTATATTTATATGTGTCTATGTACACATGTGAAATTAACTACTTAGGAAATATCATGTCATTTTCAGTTTTACTCATCATCTGTAATGTAAAAAGAATTATGAGAAACTCATGCAAATCCCAAAGGTACTCACTTTGCTCAGCTGATAAAATTCATTTCCAGATTCTGACACTCATGATTTGTTGTCCATTTCACACCAATTTCAGTGTAATAAATCATAACAAATTAAAAACATACAGCTACGTTCTCTGGGTTAAAAAGGTGGTCTCCAAAGCTGTTAATCCTGCATTTGCTTCTGATGTGATAGTTCCAGTTGTCTGGTTGCTTTATGGATCACAGGGAGGTCGTCTCTCCATCAGAGAGCCTCAGGACTAGATCTTACTCTGAGTCCCTCTGTGGTCATTGGGTAACAGGGCTATCATTTTATAAGCAACAAAATCTCAGGAATGTACCCCTTGCCCCATTTTATTACTATCATCACTCTTCCTTATTAGCTTGTCACTTGTCTCAGGAAGGAGTGAGAAAAATTTAGTTTTGCTTTTTGAGGAGAAGTCCTCCAGCAACAGAGAACACACACATGCAGAGACATACATAATTTCAGAACTCAACAATAAATACACACAAAAAGCCCTAGGTAGCTGATCTTACCTGGTGTCACAAAAATGATCCAAGCTGGCTTCTACTCAAAAGGACTGCTGCATCTATCACAGCCATACCTCCAATGGGGCATGTGCTGAAAACTCAGCACCAAAGTAATACTGCTTAGCAAGTTTTAAAAAATTATCATTGTCAAACTAATTATCAAGGTTTTGGTTTAAGAAACCATATTCGAACAAGATGTTGTAAATAGATGACCTGTGGCTATTGTGAGAGTGTGTTAGAGCTTTAAACCTCAAAGATGGTGCACTTCCTTAGGCCCTGCGAGGTACATGGACCAAGGGCAGAGGCTGAGGTCTGGGCCTCCCAAGTCTCCTGACTCCCCAGCAGGCAATCTTACGTAGATTTAAGCAAGTAAAGGATGAGAGAAGATGTTTTCAGGGTATACCTATGAATTTAAATCCATTTTAGAAAATAAAATGTAGGCTGGGTTGGGGGCTTATGTCTGTAATCCCAACACTTTGGGTGGCCAAAATGGGAGCATCGCTCTAGCTAGTAGTTTGAGACCAGCTTGGACAACATCATTAAGACCCCATCTCTTAAAAAAAAATTAGCTGGGTGTGGTGGTGCGCATAGGCCCAGCTACTGAAGGAAGGAAGGAAGGAAGGAAGGAAGAGAAATAAAGAAAAAAAGAAAAAATATTATTGCCTTTAAGAACACATCATTTTCCTTTGCACAACGCAAGAAGCAGTTATAATGGCTAATGCCCAAAGTGCACTTACTTTTCATAGCACTTTTCATGATTTTCTTGAATTCTCTAATAAATGGCGAGGACGTGTAAGGTATTCCAACAGGTTAGAGAACTGAAGAAAGTTTATGGATTATATTATTCATTCAATAAAACCACTGGGGATACAAAGTTTAGCCAGTTGTGACCCACAGTTGAAGTCTGTACCTTAAACTAAAATACACATTTAGGTGTCTGATTAAAGAGCAAATGAAATTCAATGTTACTGATGAAAATCTTAACAAACTAAAAAAAGTGAAAAACAGGAATACATTATAAAAACTTGAAATAAAGTCCAGGTGCAGTGGCTCACACCTGTAATCTCAGCACTTTGGGAGGCTGAGGCAGGCTGATCACGAGGTCAAGAGATTGAGACCATCCTGGCCAACATAGTGAAACCTGTCTCTACTAAAAATACAAAAATTAGTTGGGCATGGTGGCGTGTGCCTGTAGTCGCAGCTACTTGGGAGGCTGAGGCCAGAGAATCGCTTGAACCTGAGAGGTAGAAGTTGCAGTGCGACAAGATCACGCCACTGAACTCCAGCCTGGCGAGACTCTGTCTCAAAAAAAAAAAAAAAAAAAATTCAAATAAAAAGGCAATGGAAATTAAATTACAACACCTGATGGGGTTTGATGACAAAATAAAATGACTATCATGTTCTCCTTCATATTAGAAAGGTTTTATCATACAGGCATAGAAACTAATTATAGAATCATTGTTTTAATTCTTTAATCGTGAAATGATTATAAAGAATTCAAGGTGAACATTTTCTTTGTTTTTGCTTTCCATCTTTAATGACAGCATAATTGCAAAACACTATACAAAACTAAGCTATGTTTTTTTACAAGAAAAAATTCCAGTGCAATGCAGCACTTACTTCTAAATCATGTCATAATTCTAAATCATGGCTATATTGTACAGACTTTCTTGAAATGACTCAAAATATTAAATAATGTAACAGGAGACATATCACCTGAAGTTTCATAAGAGGCTAACTGTGAACATTCCTTGAGAACTAGAATAAAAGTAGTGAAACATACATCTAATAACCAGTTTTCTAAAAAGAAACCATTCATGAAGAGTTTGTATTACTGTTTATTAAACATTTTAAAGATCACTAAAATATTCTTGATTTTCTTTTTTGATTTTTTTTACTTCTATTTACTTATGCTCTTGATGAACATTTAAAAAGCTCAGAAAATTATTAATGAATAATGAATAATTATTCATTAATAATTTTTAATTTTATTAAAAATTTAATTATTTTAATAATTAATAATTTTCTGAGCTTTCTTTCTATTTACAACTTTGCCATTATTTATCTGGAGAGAGGGAATAAATGAGGAGGAAATGTTAATTAATTTAACTTCTCATTTCAGGTTTAGTTATTATAATTAGGAAAAGACAAACTGTGTGACTACATTGGTTTTGAGTTACTGATCGATTTTGAAAACTGGAGTTATTGACAGATTTTGAAATGGCTTGCAACATTCTTTTGTAAATTACACTTTTACAAAGTAATATTTACATGTGCGTAGTTTGCATTTTAAAATGCTAAAAGACTTAAAAGAAACTTCAGCTTCATCACACCTTGTCTCTGACCACTCAATCCCATGAAAGACTTCTACTAAAGCTTTCAGCCATTTTCTATGCTATTTCTTTTTAACTCAGCTTGAGATACTCAGAATGAATAAATCCTAATTCCTGGTTTGTGATACACTCTTGTTAGTGATTCTTCCATTTCTTACTTTCATTTAGTTATGATTTTCAGTGCCATGCTCAATATTATTAAATGTAAGTTGTCAATATGAATCTATTATGCAAAGCAAAAGCTAGGGATTTAATAATAATCCACGTCTGACCAAATTCCTCTGGTATTTAGATGTTGCCATTAATATATTTATATCACTATCTCCTGATTTTATTACTGTTAAACACACCTGTTTACTTCCTACTAAGGTAGATGAAGCACTAGCTGTCTTATACAGCAATCCCAATTCTGACTCCCAATTCCCATCTTCCACATATTCCCAATATAATTATAGCAAAATTTATATGAAAATGATTCTTCATTCTGATTTTTCAGATTTCCACAAGAACAAATCTATTATGGTTTATTGAGCCCAGTTTTTTTCCTGGAGCCCTCTAACCTCAAAAGCTCCTACCGCATACTCCAATCTGGGCTGCCTGCTCCCTGGTTTTCTGCACAGCAGAAGTCCTGGGGCTTGTTAAAGCACACATTCTGTAGCTTTCTAAGAGGGTATTATAAGTAAAATATTTTGAGTTTGCATGCTTTGAAGAGATGTATTCTACCATTAGCACTCATTGACAGTTTGGCTAGGTATGGAATTTCAGGTAATAAAACATTACCCTTCAATATTTGAATGTGTTGCTCTATTATCTTCTAGCTTATAAGATTTATGTGAAGAAATCTGATTACATTCTGATTCCTAACTTTGTACTGTATATTTTTACAGGGTCTTCTCTTTCTGGTCTTCCAAAATTCACACTGCTGACCTTTTTGAAAAATTGATTTTGCTGGACACTAGGTGATTTATTTTTTATTTTATTTTAGTTTTGAGACAGAATGTCGCTTTGTCGCCCAGGCTGGAGTGCAATGGCCCAATCTCAGCTCATTGCAACCTCTGCTTCCTGGGTTTAAGCTATTCTCCTGCCTCAGCCTCCTGAGTAGCTGGGATTACAGCTGTGCACCACCACACCTGGCTAATTTTTCTACTTTTAAGTAGACACAGGATTTTGCCATGTTGGTCAGGCTGGTCTTGAACTCCTGACCTTGTGATCCGCCTGCCTCAGCCTCCCAAAGTGTTGGGATTACAGGCATGAGCCAGTGCGCCTGGCGTAGGTGATTTTTTAATCTGGAATTTTAAATTCTCCAGTTCTGGAAAAGATTCTTGTGTTATTCCTCTAATAATCTCTTCATTATTATCTCTATTCTCTGTTTCTAGAAATTGTTTTCATTAAACGCTTGACCTCCTGACTTCCTTTCTTTCTCACTATACTGCTCTTTGTCCTGTATCTCATGTTTTCCCTTACGGGAAACTTCTCGATCTCATCTATCCAGCCTTCTATTGTGTTTCTTAATACTGATATTGTATTTATTATTTTCTAAGGGTTCTTTCACTTTTACTCATTAATCCTTTCAATAGCCTCCTGTTTATATTTGATGATTTTAGTATAATTTCTATTTCACGGAATTACTGTTTATAACTCTTAAATATTTTTCTCTTTATGTTTCCTCCAAGTTCTTAAAAAAAAAAAAAAAAAACTTTGTTGTTTTGTACTCTGTTTCCCACAATTAAGGCTTTCCTGAAATGTTTCACATGTTTTTCTGCCCTTTATATTTAAGACTGAAGCACTAAGGCCGGGCACGGCGGCTCATGCCTGTAGTCCCAGCACTTTGGGAGGCTGAGGTGGTGGATCACGAGGCCAGGAGTTCAAGACCAGCCTGGCCAAGATGGTGAAACCCTGTCTCTACTAAAAACACAAAAAAATTAGCTGGGAGTGGTGGCAGGCGCCTGTAATCCCAGCTCCTTGGGAGGCTCAGGCAGAGAACTGCTTGAACCCAGGAGGCGGAGGTTGCAGTGCACTGACACTGCGCCACTGCACTGCAGTCTGGGCAAGAGTGAGACACTCATATCAAAACAAAACAAAACAAAACAAAACAGAGTGAAGCACTAAAAAGCAGATTAGGCACTGTGTGCCTCAGTGGGGTTCATGAAATCGTGGACAGGAAGGCTGAGCAGAAAGCCACATTTTTGGTTGGGAATTCTCATGTCAGTGTGTGTGGGCTCCTTTTTTAGTACAATTCCATGTCTTCAAAACAGAATCTAACAGTCTTGGTATGGGGTGCATACACCTGATTCTCAACACTCCTGTGTGATTCTGTCATCCTATATGATGATAATTATGCCCATTTTCATCAAAATAGAGCTACTGTTTCTATATTTCATTCTGTTTGTTGTTTTGGAGTGATTTCCAAAAGGAAAAGAGGAAGAAATAGCATTACTCTCTTTTTGTGTTATTCTTAATCCTCAATTATTTTCAAATAGCTCAAATATTTTTTCAAGAATAAAACTGGCATATGGATGCTTATATATTTTTAAATATATAAAAGATTTGGATATAAATGTGCAGAAATGATAACAACTATTAGTTATAATAACAGAATTATGTCCACCACTTCCTAACACACTTTAGGAATAATTTCTGTATTACTTTTTTACAATATATATGGTTAACTTTGGACTAAATTTTTAAAACATCAAATCTGTAATCTACAAAGCCCCAAATACAAATACTGTTTTAAAGATTTAACCAAGTCCTCCAAACTTTTCTTGTGAGCACACGATCTGGTGCAATACTCAAACTAGTTTTCCTTTCTTTGACATGTGATGAAAATCATGGTTTGGCTTTAGTTTTTGCCCATGTTTATTCCTGCTGGTCAATGTGGTGACTGTGACATACAATTTTTAGTCCTGTCTTTCCATCTTTGCTGGTCTTCCCTCTTCGTTCTCCTGCTAAAGAGTGACCAGCACCTATTCTGATCTCTCCAGAGTATCCCAAAGAATGTCTCCCACTGCATGCTCCTGTCACCATTACGGAAGCTCATGTCTTGAGAAGACAATTTCAGGCTCCAGCACATCCCCGCCAGTAGAAATTGTAGTTTTGTGGCTAAGACGTGCAAACTGATACAAGTAAACTGAACCTGATATAAGATCCTGAAAATCACAGTCTTAGAAGAACCATATGGTAAGCTGATTAGCCAAAGGTTTACCGAAAGCCCTTTTTGTTTGTTTCAATCCTTGTGTTTGAAAATCCTTCGAGAAAGCAATAAAGGTCTTCTACATCTTAAAAAGAAGGCATAATGGATATTTAACTTAAAAAAAAACCTTTTGAGATTTTCAGAACTCATTGTTGAGCACTTTGTAGAAAAAAGGGAGAAACTGAGTTCTTTTGCTTTCTCACTATTTTTCTGACAGAGCCCCCCACTCACCCCCATAGCTGCACTTTTACAGGTCTCTGCCTCTTGCTTTGAAAAGTATAATTTGCAAACATATTGGCTAATTATGAGTTTGCTTGGCTTTTAGCTAACTGAGATTTTATTGTATTGTTGCTTAATACATGATGTTAAAATTATACTGCAGCCAATTAAAATGAGAAAAATAAATCTTTACTTTTGTGGCAGAATTTTCTCTCTCTCTCTCTCTCTCTCTCTCGTTTGACTTTTTTCTCTCAATTTCAGGGACTTGTAAGTTTCTAAAACAAAAACAAATCCATGCTTAATTCCACACTCAAACTGCTTAATATGTGGATAAAAACCTTTTGCTCTTTGTAAGTTTATTTATGTACTAAATTCTCCCCTTTACAATGTCTAAAATTTGTCTCTAAATAAAAATTTGTCTCAAAATGATATGTACTTGATACTTTGTTTTGGAAAAAATCCCCAACTTAGTACGATTATAGATTTTTTAAATAATTTGTTTTTCTGTTTATATGTAGAATTAAAAAAAAATCTTTCAGCCCCTCTTAAAAGGCTGCGAAAACAGAGTACCAGTACTACCCAGCCAAGGTGCTACCAGATCATGAGCACAAGGGCCAAAGGTCACAGGAATTCAGGTGCACATTTCAAAACCACCTGGTACCTCAAGGCTCAGTAAGGAAGAGGCAGTGCCAGCTTCTACCTGAGGACAGAGGAGAAAAGAATGGAGCAAAGCATCTGTTAAAACTCAGCATGATCCTTCCCAAGCAGATTGGAACACTGCCTCGCCTGTATTTTATACTTTCGACTGATGTCCAAGTACTGGTGTGTAGGGAAACTAAGCCAAGACCAAATGGGACTAATTATGTGTTTGAAAGCATCAGAGGCCCAGAATGAATAGAGAGAGATACTGACGAACACACTGACATACATACAGACATAGGCACAGATTTAGATACAAATATCAGCAATTGTCTAACCCAGGCACTTACACTAAAGAACCGCTTTGGGATTTCTTTTCTTGGGTTGCAAAAGAAAGATTTAGAAAATACATATTGAAAGATTAGCCACCTTTGCCACAAGCCAACCACCTGACTTGAAGCTACATTAAGCCTCAGAAGTCACAGGCCTCCACAGATAGTGTTTTGTTTTGTCTTTTCTTGAATTATAATGTCGCCACATACTGGCGCTGATATTGTTTCATTTTGATATAATAGTGTCTCCATGGATTTTGGCTGACATTCTGTTTTGACATTATGTTACAACAGACCTCCACTGACATTTCATTTTGTCATCACAACATTGTTCCTATAGGTTTCTGCTACATTATTTTGTTTTGACATGAAAATGCCATCTCTGTGGTCTCAGTGCAACACTGTCTAGAGAACTTTTTGAGAAGCTATGAGGGTGCATGAAATAGGTACGTAAAGTGGCACCATGCAGAACATTTAATGAAGCTGAAGATGTTTTCCACAGAGATAAATTTATGATACTTAATATTTGCAACACTGTTTCCAAGCCCTAGAATTTATTACAATATGGATTCAGTTAAGGTGTTAATTCTGTCTTTCCATAAAAGGAGACCCCACAATCCCTTTTACATGTCAAAAACTTCAAAGAATTAATCCACTAACCCTCTGTTGCCAGAAACAAGTTTTTTTTTTTTTCTTTAATGAGTATGGTTTGAATTTTGTGTTGCAGAACTGTAGGAAGTATTTATGGTGTAAACAACTATAACCTTTTCAACTGCTGAATTTAAGAAAGCATTGATCATGACACATTTTATAAATGTCTAAGAAGAAAGAAAATGCTTCCACTTAAAATGCCATTGATTATAAGAAGTATCTTGATCTCAGGGATTTTAAATCGTGAAAAACTGAATCTTATAATTGATTAAAAATGGTGATGGTATATATTAATAAAATTGGCAATACCAGAAACAGCAATAAAAATAATTGATGACAGTTTATTTCTGAATAATAGGAGAAAAACATGAATCTTAAACTGATTTTGCAGTTTTAGGTAGAAATCATTTGATTATCCTGAGAGAGATTTGAAAAAGACTTCTCCCTTTCCTAGTAGTCTTCTGTGTTTTCTTGTATTCACAAAATTCTCTAAGAACATTTTACTATTTGTAGTAAGATCAAGCAGATTGACCTCTAAAGCTGCATACTTTTAAATTCTATTAACTTAAATTCCCAGGAAACTATCTTTACAATGTAATGATATATCTTCAGCTTTGACCAAAAGCCAATATGACAAATGGTCATAATGGGAACATTTCTGTGTTTTTTTGCAAGCCTATAGTTAAAAAAGGTTATTTGATTTGTTATATAATTTTTCTTCTACAATGTATATAGACCTCAGAGTGAAATTATATAGTACAATTTAATGCCAGAGAAGGTGCTGCTACAGATAATCTCCTACTTATCAAAGAACTGAGCATAAGAAAATCCATGAATCTCAAGCAAGTCTTCGTTTGAAAATGCTTATTCTATTTCACAATTTATCTATTACACGTATATGTTAAAAATACTCCTAGAATTCAGTGCTAGTGAAAGTATTCTCCACATCAACTAATATTTTTCTCTGATCACAGATTCAGATGTTGTTGTTTTTGCCTTGGCTGCCAGGAAACTCTGAGCTAAAATTAATGTACAATTATAATTACTCAGTCATTCCAATTACGTAGTCGTATCAGTTTTGTAATGTTCTCTATCATTTTTGTGTCCTTGTAAACTTCATTTGAATAGCTATTTTAAGAAGCTGCTTCAAAGAATTTTTTGGAACTAAGGTGGTCATAACTCATAGAGGGTCACAGTGACCAATCTGTTAAGTATGAAATACAAAGCATAGAGTTTCTTTTCCTATTCTGAATAATTTCTTCTGATATTCCTTACAGAAATAATAGTATTGGCTTCAAGCATATGTCAATAAGACATATACTTGAAGATGAGATATAAGTAAACATCTAACCCAGTGCCGAACACAGAAGAGTCACTTCATAAACACTCAATACAATAAAGAAAAATGACATCTAGGCAGAGACACAGAGTGAGTCATTAAAAATTCATGCCTGCAGCTAGGAGAGAAGTGAAACTGAAGATATAGCTTTGGCAGTCATCGACATATACACAAGTGTAATTTAAGCCATGGAAGTGGACGAAATTACAGTGGCAGAACATGGAGAAGGCGGCTGGGGATCTATGACCAACAACCAACAACATTCTTAGAAAATAACTATTTTTACTTTTCATAGTAGTTGAGTCAGAGCAATAGAGAAGCAAAAAGGAAGCCTAGCTTGCTCATGACCTAGGGGTCTAGTGGGATATTAAAATGCGCTGGGTTTGAGAGCCCTGTGTGAGGTGACGTGCGGGACTCTGCTGCAAAGACTTACTGCAGGGAGGAGGTGGGAGACCCGAATCTCTCTGCTCCCTCCAGCTGGACCTCAGGCTTGGAGATACTGGGGCTGCGGCAGGTGAATCTGCTCTGACGGTGAAAAGAAGAGTTTTCTCAGGGGCTGTCAAGCCAATTACTTCCATGAGTGCTAAGGTTTCACTAGTTACAAAAATCTCTAAAGTCAATTAAAAATTTGTTTAAATTAACAAAATATGACAGCTCCGATGTGTTATCATAATTATCCTCTGCAAGTCCATCTCTAAGACTGACCTTCCTACTTCCTTGACGTGAGATGAATATCTGTTTTCCAGTACATGCTTTGCTCCTTCTATAGTTTGTCTAGCTCTTCTCATCAAAAGAGGAAAAGAAATCATACACGTTGTATTCTTCTCTTGACCAAGTTCACCACATTCTCTGGACTTCTTTGCAGATGAACTATTTGGTTAATGCAGTTTCTAAGGCCCAATGAATAGTATTGTGGAAGAGAATTTTCAAAGAAAGCTGACTGGACATCTTCAATATACACCAATACTTTCCAAACAAACAAACAAAAACTTTATAAGCTTCATGTTTTTTTGCCCTTATAACTTAGGACTATGATTCTGTGCAGGACTTAGAAGTAATTCAAATATTAAGTTAAAGATTTCACCAAGAAATGTAGTCGGATTAATGACGAAAAGGAGCCAAAAGGACAATAAGCTTTTTGAATTTTGGAGAGAAGAGCCGGGATTTGTTATCCATAATTGTGGCTTTAGTCGATGTTTGGAATATCAAGATGTTTGGCACTGCAGAGATGAGAGATTTTTTTTTTTAATTTTAAAACACTTGTAATAAAATCCTTATTCTGAAAACATGAGTGTATATATGTGCAGCTCCAAATTTTCCAATTAAAGCTTGTTTGATGTATACTTTAAAAAAAAATCCATTTTGTACACATTAGGGAAAAAGCCATGAGACCACACTCAAATTCAATCCATAAACGGCACATTGTTCACATCTTGCCAAGACATAACTGATGTTATAAAGGGTCAAAAAGCTTCAATTTTTAAAAATACAGGCATCCTCTCCTTTTCACCACAATGCGTTCTTAGAAACCACATCATAAAGTGGATCAGATTTTCCCAAAGGAGCAATGTTATAATTGGAGGTTATGTTTCTGACCAAGGAGTTGGCTCCATGATATAGCAACAATGGATCACACAGGCAAAGATATAATACCTCTAAATCTTTACAGTAATTTTAATAGTAAAAGTAGACTGCAAGTACCATAAGACAGGTTTAAATACATTCTGTTACTTATTCAAGAGAAGCCGAGATTCTATAAAATATATACATAGTACTAAGGAATTTTTAGAACTTTGGCAAATGAACATGCTAATAACTAAATATTATAATACTTTTGCTTTTTCTTAAAAGACCTAAAATGGCTTTGCAGAGGACTTAGATCAGAGTTCTTGAAGAGGAAGAAGGATGTCTTCTGGTTAAATCCTTTAATTTTACTCCAGAGACCCAATGTGCTTCTTGGGTGATTTTTCACAGGATCTTTTACTTTGGAAAAATTTCCCTGAGGCTAGCAGAGACTTAAAAAAAAATTCCATCAACCTTAGAGCTACAGTTATGCATTAACAACACGGCCACATTCTGAGAAATGGGTTGTTAGGCAACATCGTTGTTGTGTGAATACGACAGAGTGTACTTACACACACAGAGATGATGGAGTCTACTACACAGCTGCGCTGCATGGGGGAGCCTATTGCTCGAAGGCTACAAACCTGTACAGCATGTGACTGCACTGAATACTGCAGGCAACTGGAACACAATAGTATTTGTGTATCTAAATATAACTACATATAGACAAGGCGCAGTACACATGTGGTATAATCTTATGGAACCACTGTTATATGTGCAGCCTGTCATTGACTGAAATGTGGTTACATGGCACATAACTGTACTCCAAAATGCTACAGCTAGGAGGTCACAGATTGCTCCATTAAGTAGTTGAGTGTGTGCTGATCTCCACCAGGGCGTCTAATACTTTACGGATTTTTCAAAAGGATTATTCAATCATTTCCCAGATAACTGATACAGCCGGCAGAGAACCACCACCAGTGTGCACTTGCATTGTTCGCTGCCTGTTCTCCCGTTCAGACACTGACTGTACATAGCACTGAAGGGAAGCTTAAAGGCAGAGAAAAGTAAGACATAGGTGTTAATTAGACGTTGTGGAATGAGGGACAGAGCATTCCAATGATAAGGTGGCTTTGTGATGATCAGGACCAACCTCTTTTCTTTACTGATGAGGAAAGTGAGACCCAGAGAGATCAAGTGACACGACAAAGCTACTGAAGTACGCAGATGGCTGACTTGGAGCAACACAGAGGTGTAGGTCCCTGCCCAGGGCTACTTCAGCTTGGCTAATATTCTAACCCTCAATTGCTATGTCTTCCTGATGCATAGACATTGGGGGGAAACTTTTTTTTTTGAGACAGAGTTTCCTTCTATCACCCTGGCTGAAGCACACTGATGTAATCAAAGTTCACTGAAGCCTTAAACTCCTGGGATCAGGCAATCCTCCCACTTCAGCCTCCCAAAAGGCTTCAAGTGATCCTCCCAACTTGGCCTCCCAAAGTGCTAGAATTACAGGTGTAAGAAACTGCACCTGTCCAGGAACCATTTTAATCTGTGTCATATTTGAATTAGGGGAGCGCTCTCTCTCACACACACATATACAATAAACTTTAGTCCATAATATGAATATAAAGAAACCTGATACTATTTCTTATTTCACATGGGACCAGCCAATTGAAGTCCTTAATGTACAGTATTACTAGCTTAGTACATTTGAGTTATAAACAACAAAACAGGCTTTGGCTATTAAAATTCACATCCCCTCAGAGTAAGCCAAATTTACATAATTCCATTGTCCACACTGAGTCTTTTATCAGTAGTCAGTTTAATTCAAAAGTCTTGTAGAAAAGATGCATTAAATATTCATCAAAGTCCAGAGAATTTTCAGCATCTAGTCCATTATCTTAAATGCAACTGCAAACCAAAACAAACCTCTTTTTTCCCCCTTATCCTTCAACATAAATAAGCCTTTTAGTGTTTCCCCTTCTGGTGTAACTCATACCAAATGATGACACTATTTACAGTATCTTCTGTAAAAGGGCAGAGCTCCTATTCCTATTTCAATTAAAGCCCTCGTGCAATTACGCTTTCAAGAAACAATTAACAGAGGAAAAAACCATTTTCCTCGCCGCAGCCTTTTTAGAGTTGGGTAGTGAGTACCCTTTCTTACCACTAGTGGCATTGAAGTCATTATTTAATGTTAAGGTTCAATTCCTTGGGTGTAAATTTTGGTTTTAGTTGACACTAAAAAGAAACATCAATTTATTAGGAGATAAAACTTGTTCTCCAGTAATGGAGCAGCTGTGTCCATAAATTTATTGCAGTTTAATGTTCTCACATATGAAGCAATTAGAGTTTTCTGACAAACAGACTTTGCCATTCAATGACCCTGTGCATCGTGGTGAGGATGGTCTGTGAGACGGGAGAGTATGCTGTGAGGCTTCCATGAAAACAACTGCAGAGATGTAAAATAACAATAATATTAGTAATACGTGTTGGGCAAGCACAAGTGAGACTCTCTCCTCCATGAGTCTGAATGAAAAGAAAAGCTGCAAAGGTAGTCATGGTGAACCCCGACACTGCAGTTCTCCTGGCAACAGACTCAACGACACTGGAATGAAGCTTGCTTGGATCCTGAGCAAGGAAGGTGATAGAAACACCTTATCTTTAAGATAAGCATCACCTGATTTTCCTCATCAACAAGGAACAACAGTAGACGGGTGAGCAGTTTAAAGTAATTCCAGTTGCTGAGTATCTAGGTCACACTTGCCCTGTAGAAGACTAAAGCACATTCATGCAAGATTTTGTTTCTCCCCAGACAGTGCCCTCATCTTTCACATACCACCTCTCACGATGAGATTGGGTGAGGGGTAGTGAGAGAGAGAGATAGAGAGAGATAGAGAGAGAGAGAGAGAGAGAGAGAGAGAGGCAGAGAGAGAGAGAGAGAGAGAGAGAGAGAGAGACAGAGAGAGAGGGAGAGGGGGAGAGAGAGAGAGAGAGAGAAAGAGAGAGAGAGTGAGAGAGATGGGGGGAGAGAGAGAGAAAGAGAGAGAGACAGAGAGAGAGGGAGGGGGGAGAGAGAGACAGAGAGAGAGGGAGGGGGGAGAGAGAGAGAGAGAAAAAGAGAGAGAGAGAGAGACAG
>CAUYLG010007343.1:0-29643 GCA_963573385.1 Cacajao melanocephalus
TTTTTGCTATTGTAAACAGTGCCACAGTGAACATACATGTGCATGTGTCTTTATAATAGAATGATTTATGATCCTTTGGATATATACCCAGTAATAGGATTGCTGGGTCAAATGGAATTTCTATTTCTAGGTCCTTGAGGAATCACCACACTGTCTTCCACAATGGTTGACCTAATTTACACTCCCACCAACAGTGTAAAAGTGTTCCTATTTCTCCACATCCTCTCCAGCATCTGTTATCTCCAGATTTTTTTAATGATCACCATTCTAACTGGTGTAAGATGGTATCTCAATGTAGTTTTGATATGCATATCTCTAATGACCAGTGATGATGAGCATTTTTTCATATGTCTGTTGGCCTCATATATGTCTTCTCTTGAAAAGTGTCTGTTCATGTTCTTTGCCCACTTTTGAATGAGTTTGTTTGTTTGTTGTAAATCTGTTTTAGTTCTTTGTAGATTCTGGATATTAGCCCTTAGTAAGATGGGTAGATTGCAAAAATGGTTTCCCGTTCTGTTGGTTGCTGGTTCACTTTAATGATTGTTTCTTCTGCTGTACAGAAGCTCTGGAGTTTAATTAGATCTGATTTGTCTGTTTTGGCCTTTGTTGCCAATGCTTTTGGTGTTTCAGTCATGAAGTTCTTGCCTATGCCTATGTCCTGAATGGTTTTGCCTAGGTTTTCTTCTAGGCTTTTTATGTTGTTGGGTTTTATGTTTAAGTCTTTAATCCATCTGGAGTTAATTTTAGTGTAAGGTGTCAGGAAGGGGTCCAGTTTCTGTTTTCTGCACATGACTAGCCAGTTTTCCCAACACCATTTATTAAACAGGGAATCCTTTCCCCATTGCTTGTTTTTGTCAGGTTTGTCAAAGATCAGATGGTTGTAGATGTGTGGCGTTGCCTCCAAGGCCTCTGTTCTGTTCCATTGGTCTATATCTCAGTTTTGGTACCAGTATCATGCTACTTTGATTACTGAAGCCTTGTAGTATAGTTTGAAGTCAGGTAGCGTGATGTCTCCAACTGTGTTCTTTTTGCTTAGAATTGTCTTGGCTATGTGGGCTCTCTTTTGGTTCCATATGAAATTTAAGGTGTTTTTTTCCAGTTCTGTGAAGAGGGTCATAGGTAGCTTTATGGGGATAGTGTCGAATCTATAAATTACTTTGGGCAGTATGGGCTTTTTCACAATAGTCATTCTTCCTAACCGTGAGCATGGAATGTTTTTCCATCCGTTTGTGTTCGTAGTTCTCCTTGAAGAGGTCCTTTACAACTTTTATTAATTATATTCCTAGGTATTTTATTCTCTTTGTAGCAATTGTGAATGGGAGTTTGCTCTTGATTAGATTCTCTTTTAGTCTGTTATTGGTGTATAGGAATGCTTGTGATTTCTGCACATTGATTTAATATCTTGAGACTTTGCTGAAGTTGCTTATCAGTTTAAGGAGATTTTGGGCTGAGATGAGGGGGTCTTCTAAATATGCAATCATGTTGTCTGCAAATAGAGACAATTTGATTTCCTCCTTTCCTAATTGAATACCCTTTATTTCTTTTTCCTGCCTGATTGCTCTGGCTAGAACTTCCAATACTATATTGAATAGGAGTGGTGACAGAGGGCATCCTTGTCTAGTGTCAGATTTCAAAGGGAGTGCTTCCAGGTTTTGCCCATTCAGTATGATATTGGCCGTGGGTTTGTCATAGATAGCTTTTATTATTTTGAGATACGTTCCATTCATACCTAGTTTATTGAGAGTTTTTAGCATAAAGGGCTGTTGATTTTCATCAAAGGCCTTCTCTGCATCTATTGAGACAATCATGTGGTTATTGTCTTTGGTTCTGTTTATGTGGTGGATTACGTTTATAGACTTGTGTATGTTGAACAAGCCTTGCATCCCTGGGATGAAGCCTACTTGATTGTGATGGATAAGCTTTTTGATGTGCTGTTGCAATCAGTTTGCCAGTATTTTATTGAAGATTTTTGTATCTATGTTCATCAACTAATGACCAAAACAACCAGCTAGCATCAAAATGGTAGGATCAAATTCACACATAACAATATTAACCTTAAATGTAAATGGGCTAAATGCCCCAATCAAAAGACACAAACTGGTAGATTGGATAAAGAGTCAAAACCCATCTGTGTGCTGTATCCAGGAAACCCATCTCACATGCAAGGACACACATAGGCTCAAAATAAAGGGATGGAGGAAGATTTACCAAGCAAATGGAGAGCAAAAAAAAAGCAGGAGTTGCAATCCTAGTCTGAGAAAACAGACTTTAAACTAACAAAGATCAAAAGAGACAAAGAAGGGCATTACCTAATGGTAAAAGGATCAATGCAACAAGAAGAGCTAGTGATCCTAAATATATACACACCCAATTCAGGAGCACCCAGATACATAAAGTAAGTTCTAACCACCTACAAAGAGACTTAGACTCCCATACAATAGTAGTGGGAGACTTTAACACTCCACTGTCAATATTAGACAGATCGAGACAGAAAATTAACAAGGATATCCAGGACTTGAACTCAGATCTGGACCAGGCAAACCTAATAGACATCTACAGAACTCTCCACCCCAAATCCAGTGAATATGCATTCTTCTCAGCACCACATGGCACCTACTCTAAAATTGACCACATGATTGGAAGTAAATCACTCCTCAGCAAATGTGAAAGAATGGAAATCATATCAAACAGTCTCTCAGACCACGGTGCAATCAAATTAAAACTCAAGATTAAGAAGCTAACTCAGAGCCATGCAACTTCATGGAAACTGAACAACTGGTTCTTGAATGTTGACTGGATAAACAATGAAATGAAGGCAGAAATAATGATGTTCTTTGAAACCAACGAGAATGAAGGCGCAAGAAACCAGAATCTCTGGGACATATTTAAAGCAGCGTCTAGAGGGAAATTTATAACAATAAATGCCCACATGAGAAGGAAGGAAAGATCTAGAATCAACACCCTATCATCAAAATTGAAAGAGCTAAAGGAGCAAGATCAAAAACACTCAAACCCTAGCAGAAGACAAGAAATAACTAAGATCAGAGCAGAACTGAAGGAGATAGAAACAAAAGAAACCCTTCAAAAACCAATAAATCCAGGAGCTGGTTTTTTGAAAAGATCAACAAAATAGACAGATCACTAGCCAGATTAATAAAAAAGAAGAGAGAAGAATCAAATAGATGTAACAAAAAACAATAAAGGGGATATTACCACTGATTCTACACAAATACAAACTACAATCAGAGATTATTACAAACAACTCTATGCACATATACCAGTAAACCTGGAAGAAATGGATAAATTCCTGGACACTTGCACCTTCCAAAGCCTAAACCAGGAAGAAGTTGAAACCCTGAATAGACCAATAGCAAGGGCTGAAGTTGAGGCAGCAATTAATAGCCTACCAGCCTAAAAAAGCCCAGGTCCAGATGGCTTCACAGCAGAATTCTACCAAACGTACAAAGAGGAGCTGGTACCACTCCTTCTCAAACTATTCCAAACAATACAAAAAGAGGGAATCCTTTCCAAATCGTTTTATGAGACCAACATCATCCTGACACCAAAACCCAGCAGACACTCAACAAAAAAAAAAGCAGTTTTTAAAATTAGTTCTTGTGATTATTTTCCAAATACAGCATCATATCATCTGCAAATAAAAACAGATTCCTTCTTCCTTTCCAATCTGGCTTTAAATTTCTCTCTCTCTCTCTTTCTCTCTCTTCGTCTCTTTGCCTCTCCCTCTCCCTACCCTCCTTTTTCCCTTTTTCTCTCTCTGTCTATTGTACTGGCTAGAATAATACAGTATAATGTTGACTAGAAGTAAAGAAAGTGGCTACCTCTGCCTTTGTACTTATTTTAAGGGGAAAGCATTCAGTATTTTTATGGTTACATATGATGTTGGTCTCTGGGTTTGTCATAGATACCCTTTAACATGTTAACTAATTTCCCTTCTACTCCTAGTTTGTTGAGAGTTGTTTTTTCAAAATCATGAATGGCTGTTGGATTTTTGTCAGATGCTTTTCTGCATCTATTAGATGATTATATGAGTTTTGTCCTTCATTCTATTCATATTAATAAAATAAATAGATGTGTAACAGATGTACAACATTAATTGATGTTTTCAGGTTTCAAGCTAATGTTGCATTCCTGGATAAATCCCATTGAATTATGGTGTGTAATCCTTTATATATCTTGCTGAATTTACTTTGCTAATATTTTGTTGAGCATGTTTATGTATGTTAATGAAGGATATTAGCCTTGTCGTTTTCTTTTTGTGGGATATTTTCATCTAGCTTTAATATCAAGTTACTACTGGCCTCATAGAATGAGTTGGGATGTATTCTCTCCTCATTTTCTAAAGATGTTGTGAAGTATTGGTGTTATGTCTATTTATATGTCTGTGGCAGGAAGTGGGTGCACGTGTGTGTATGTGTGTGATTACTTCTGTCTTTGTTAGCATAAGATTGTTCATAGTATTCCTTGATAAGTCTTTTTAATTTCAGTTGAGTTGATATTGTGTCCCCTCTTTCATTACTGATTTTTTATTCTTGGTCAGTCCAGCTAAATGCTTGTCCATTTTATTAATGTTTTCAACAAACTAACTTTTGGTTTCATGGATTTTCCCTAATGTTTAACTGCTTTCTAGATCATTCATTTTTTTATATCTGCTCTAATCTTTATTCTTTTCCTGCTTGATTTAGATTTAGTTACTAATTTTTCTAGTTGTAACATGAAGGCTTAACTTATTGATTTGAGCTCTTATATTCTGATGTAGGTGTTTAAAGCTATAGATTTTCTTATAATCAGTGATTTTGCTATATACTGCAAATATTGGCATATCATTTTTCATTTTCATTTCATTCAAAATATATTCCAACTTCCCTTCTGATTTCCTGTGTGACATGTAGATGATTTAGTAGTGTGTTGTTTAACTTCCAAATATTTGAAAGTTTCCAAAATTTCTTTCTGTTGTTATTTTTAATTCAAAGGTAGAGAATGTACTTTGTATTATTTAATTTTTTTAATTGATCAGGACATGTTTTATGGCCTACCATAGGTCTCTTTTAGAGAATATTCTAAATGTACTGAAAAATAATGTATATTCTGCAGTCATTGTGAGGAATGCCCTAGGTATGTTTATTGGGTCAAATTAGTTGATACTGTTGTTCAAGACATCTATATAGTTGTTGATATTCGGTCTAGTTGTTCTGTCAATTATTGAAATTGGGACATGGAAATCTCCAACTTTAATCAGTTCTCTGTTTCTCCCTCAATATTTTCTGGTTTTGCTTTATGCATTTTGAGGCTCCCATGTTATCTCCATACATTTATGATTGTTATAGCTTCCTAATACCTTCACTGTTTTTCATTGCTAATTGTTCCTCTTTTTCAGAATGTTTTACTGAGTAAAACAGAGTTTTACTCTTGTTGCGCAGGCTGGAGTGCAATGGTGCCATCTTGGCTTACCACAACGTCTGCCTCCCAGTTCAAGCAATTCTCCTGCCTCAGCCTCCCAAGTAGCTGAGATTACAGACAAAAGCCACCACACCTGGCTAATTTTGTACTTTTAGTAAAGATGGGGTTTCTCTATGTTGGTCAGTCTGGTCTCAAACTCCCGACCTCAGGTGATTCACCCACCTCAGCCTCCCAAAGTGCTGGGATTATGGGTGTGAGCTACCTTGCCTGGCCCAGAATGTTTCTTTTCTTAATGTCTATTTTATCATATATTAACACGACCAATTCCAGCTGTCTTATGGTTACTGTTGTGTGGCATATATTTTTCTATCCTTTTCCTTTTAACCAGTTTGTGTCTTTGAATCTATAAAGTATCTCTTATAGACAACATACAATGGATCTTGCTATTTTATGCAGATGGTCTTTGTACTTTGATTGAGGTATTTAGACCATTCACATTTAATGTAATTATTGATAAGTTTCAATTTACATTTGTCTTTTTATAATTCGTTTTCTATATGCCTTCTCTTTTTTGTTCCTCTTTTTCTTTTACCATCTTCTTTTGTGTTAGATATTTTCTAGTATACTATTTTAATTTTTCTTTTTTTACTATATTTTCTGTGTTGTCTTAGTGTTTACTCTGGAGAATACAATATGCATTTTACCTTAATCTACTTCAGATTAATAATTCCAGTAAAATATAGAAACTTTTGCTCCAGGAAGGCTCCATTTTATCCATTTTCCCTTGTGCTATTATTGTTTTGAGCTTATCATACATAACATTTATTTATATATGATAAGCCCAAAATACACTGTTATAACTATGGCTTTATACATACCATGTCTTTAAAAGATATTAAGAGGAAAAATAAATTTATGAGACCTTCATATTAACCCACATGTTTACCATTTCCTGTGTTTTTCATTTATTCTTGTGGATTCAAGTTACTGCATAGTGAAATTCCTTTCAGCTTAAAACATTTCAGCTTAATGTCTTATAACATAGATGTGCTAGCAAGGAATTCTCTCTGTCTTTGTTTATCTGGAAATATCTTTATTTTGCCTTCATTTTGAAGGATATATTTTTGGATATAGGATTCTTAGTTAACAGTTTTTATTTTTCTTTCAGCATTTTGAATATGTCCTCCCACTTCTGGCCTTCACTGTTTCAGATGAGAAGGCAACTGTTAATTGTGTCGTTACTCCCTTTCATGTGACAAGACATTTTTCTTTTGCTGCTTCAGGATTTTCTCTTTGACTTTCAAGAGTTTGTCTCTAAGGTGCTGAGGTGTAGATCTCTTTGTATTTATCCTACTTGGGATTATTTGAGGTTATTAGAAATGAAAAGCTTTTCATCAAATTTAGGAATTGTCAGTAATTATCTTTTACAATAGTTTTTCTGTCTCTTTCTCTTTTGTCCCCTTCTGTCTGGGACTTGCATTACGCATATGTTGGCATGCTTTATGTTGCTTTACAGGTCTCTGAAAGTCTTTTCTATGCTCTTTAACTTTTTAAATTGTTTTGTGTTCTTCAGGTTCAATCATTTATATAGCTCTGTCTTCACATTCACCCATTCTTTCTTCTCTTTCCTCAAATCTTCTGTTGAGCTTCTCCAGCAAATTTTTACTATAGTTATTGAATGTTCAACTCAATAATTTCCATTTGGTTTCAAATATTTTCTATCTCACTGAAATTCTCTATTTATTGATTTATTATTGTCCTATATCCCTGTAGTTCTTTAATCATGTTTCTTTAAGTGTTCTGAAAGTATTCATGATAGCTATTTCAAAGTCTCTGTTAAATCCAAAAATTGGCAATACTCAGAAACAGTTTCTATTGACTATTTTCTACATATGAGTCACACTTTTCCTTTGTACATCTCTCTCTCTCTGTTTTTTTTTTTTTTTGGTTGTTAGAAATTGGGCATTTTAAATAGCATATTTTAATAACCCTGAATTCTGATTTTCTCACATGATTAATGTTGTTGTTAAATTGTTCATTTATTTAATAACTTGCCTGGCCTAAATCTGTGAAATCTGTCTCCCTTGCAGAATGTAGCAACTAATATCTGTTATATTTGCCTTTATTCTCACTTGTACCTTTAAACCTGCCTTCCTAGGGGTCAGTCTTGTTTCTGTGTAATTTAGTAATCAGCTAATGATGAGACAGATGTCATCTTCAAACCAAAAGCCAGTAAGCCCTCTGTTCTCTCCCAATAGATCTGTGCATGGGTAAGGAAATACTCTCAAAGTTCAGGTTGTTTTCAAGAATTCCTTGGCTTTTACTTTCTGTTGGACCTTTCATATCACCTCTGCACATGCCCTCAGTCTTAGGGTTGACAAAAATGTGTGGATGCTCTGAGCCATCTTTGGTCTCCACTGCACATGCGTGCAGTCTAAGCCAGGAATATACTTGCCCCAACCTTTACTCTACCTCAGACTAATGGAGCACTGGTCCTCCCCATTCACTAGCTGCCAGTATTGTCAGTTCTACTGACAATCATAATTGAATGAGCAACTTTTGACTTCATTGGCAAAATTACTGCTCCCCATGACATGCCCCACCCTGGCAGAATCTATGTGAGGCCTGAGCTGAGAGAAGTGGGATAGGAACCCCCCTAACAAACAGTACAACAGTGCAAAGCAGACATTGTCTGTTCTACTCAAAGCTTGGCAGTTTTTCAAGCATAAACACTTTTCTGATTGTTGCATGTCTTTGGTCAATTTCCAGAGTACAGAAATGGTTGTTTTATCAGTTTTTCAAGCTTTATAGTTTTTTGGGGGGAGATAATTTGCTGACTTCATCATTCAGCCATAGCTGGAAGTCCTGCTTTTTACTTTTTTATTTCAAGTTTCCCATATCCCCTTTCTTATTAGGCTATAGGCACGATCATGCAAGCATTATTGCCACTATCCCTTTGCTCATTATTTAAACACCACTAGCACAACTAGAATTAGGAAGGAAAGGTTAAAGTTAGAGCTGTTTGCACAGTGCCTAGAATTATGCCTGACACATAATATATGCTTAATATCTGTTTGTTGAATGAATGAATAAATATTATGAAGATAGGACTAATGGTGGTCAGGTGACCTTCCTGAGGGCTTGAGTCAGTAAGAATATAGAGGGAAAAGGAGGTTCAAGAGACATTGGGAAGAAAAAATGGACAACACTTGACAGTACAGGGCAGGGAAGGCACTCAGGTGTCTGGGGTTTCTAGCTGGGTAATGGAATGATTGATTTTGGTGGTACAAGGTAATCCTACAGAAGCCAGAGCCCTTCAACATTAAGCTAAATACACACACACACACACACACACACACACACACACACACACCCCATGCACACACACCCCTGGCCCAGGAGTCAAAGAAGCTGACCAAGCCTTCATGGGAAGGTAGAATAGTGGCAGGTCCAGCTGCTGCTTCACACTGATGAGGTAAATCCACTGACCAGCAGCAATGTATGTCTCCCAAATCACCCAAGAATCTCCCCATGGCATAGACTAATAGGAAAGATACACAAAAGGGAATCCTGGGAAGTGCAATTCAGCCTGACCAAGTTATATTACAAAGCAGTTACAAGACCTCATTCTGTAGTGTCTGTTATGGGAAACCAAGGGAAGATTGGAGGCCATTCTAAGATTCTAAGGGAATGGCTCTAGAAGGGATAGTGGATGAACAGAGGGAGAAGAAACCAGAGCAGGGAGAGGTACTAGGCAGAAGACTACTTAAGCAACCCAAGGGAGAGCTTATGAGAATACAGGCAAAAACAGTGGTGGTAAAACATAACAGTCTAAGAAAATGGAATGTACAAGTGGCTGGCAGCATGTGGAAAGGAGGGAGAAAGAAGGTAAGTTGAGACCAACCTACTGGCATTGGCAGCTAGGAGAATGGAGACATCTTTGTTGGAAGGGGAATGTAGGTGAAGGGATAGGTGAAGTGAAAATACTTTGTGCTTTTTCTTATTGACCCTTCCAGCAGGTGCTGTCTTCTTTTCATCTCGTCTCACTGACCCCAGCACCATCCATTCACCCATTCATCCACCATTCATCCATCCACACCCATCCACCTATCCACCATCCATCTACACATCTATCCATCCATTTGCCCATTTGCCACCCATTCACTCGCCCACCCATCCACAATTTATCCATCCATCTATCCATCCATTCATCCATTTACCCATCCATCCATCCATTTATATACCCACCAGTCATTCATCTACCCATCCCTTTACCATTCATCTACCTGCCCATCTACCATCCATCCACCTATGAATCCACCCGTTCATTCACCTACCCATCCACCTACATTCACCATTTATCCATTTGCTATTCATCTGTCACTCATTCATTCACCATCCATCCATCCATCCATCTGTGTACCTGTCAACCATCTCCGTACAATAGCCTGTGAGTGAAGAATGACACCTATTGCATGGCCTCACACAAGCAATAATTCATGGCTCCTTTCTAACCCTTGCCCCCTACCTCAGCACAATAGCTGAAGCCTGTCCCCACCTGCAGCTTCAAAACTGTGGATGCCCAGGGCAGGGAACTCTCAGTGGCATTCATCTAAAGGCCTGTTTGGCTTCTCTGGAGATCAGCTTCTCAGATACTGGCCTGGCAGGGATGGCAGAAATGTGTGTGCAGGCAGCTTTTCTGATTGTCCCAGCCACCCACTCTGGCCCTTCACACTGGAGCTCTTAGGGTGAGGCTAAAGTTCTGGACATTATGTGGAAGTTGCTCAGACTCCATCCATCCCTGATATGTCCCCTGCCCACCCCAATGTACTATTACAACTTGTTTCCTTTTGCTTTCACATCCTGATTGTACAAGTGGCTCTGCTTCCTGAGTCCTTTGCCCTGTCCCTTCTGACCTCCCTCCCAGCACTCTGGGTTGCATGCCAGTCAAGGTTTGGGCTTTGCCTTTCTAATTCATGGCCTCTTTGTGGTTACCTCAGTGAGAACTCCTCTCTGGTCTTCCACTGTCCTACCAGGGGTGACTAAAGCCACCGGTCTTCAGCCAGTACTGTTTGCCAGCAGTCACGGCTCTAAAGCTTGGACACACATCACATGTGTAGAGATATAGCCCCTCCTCTCTAGGAGATCTTGGTCTGAAAAAGGGCAGGGCTCTGGTGCAGAGGATACAAGGAGCAGCAAGAATCAGGAGGACCCTGATGCAGCCCAGGCGTTCAGGGCAGGGTCTCAGAGCAGGGAAAATCCCTGTTGGCTCTTGGAGCCTGGTCAGGAGCAGCCCAGTGGGCAGACTCGAGCAGGCATTCCCGGAAGGCCTTTCGGAAGAGCCATGCCACAAGCTCTAAGGGCTCCATCCTGCTCACCCCAGTTTCCCTGCACAAGCACCAAGTGTGGGACACAGGCAGGCAGACAGCATGGACGCAGGGCTGAGCTGGAAAGAGCCACTCCGAATGTCTCCTTTATGCAGTGTCCCCACATCTAACATGCCTTTATTGACAGCCACCGGGGAAATGCTGAGACTGTGCAGGGCAGAGGAGGAGGCAGCAGCAGAGGGGGAGGGAACAGCCATGTCATTAACCCCTTTGCCACCATGCCTCTCCAGGATGTTCACCTGCACCTGGCAGCACAGGGCTTCTAGGAAACAAGTATGAAGATGGAGATTTTCCTTCTTCTTTCTTTAATGAAAAGAGAGATAGAGTAAGGACCTGATGCTACCACCAGATTAAAAATAATAATAAATAATAGCATTGATATCCCTTGCGCAGTTTACAACTCTCTTCAATATCCATAGGGATGATGTCATTTAATTCCTGTAGCCAGCTTGTGAGATATTAATGTTCCCATTTTACAGAGGAGAAGACTGAACCTTGAAAGTACAGTCCTTCCATTCTGTTTACCCAGCCAGGAAGTGGTTCATATTTATGTTGCCCAATAGCAGAGCCTAAGACAAGGGCTTGGGTACAGGTGGTTGATTTGGGAGGTGATGACAGGAAGCAAGATTGATGGGGCAAAGAGTGACACCAGGAAGGAGGGAAGGCTAGTGTGAGGGGCATAATGGAGGTTGCTGCTGTCCCAAGACTCATTTCCACAGGGACTCTGGGATGAGTGCAGACTCTCACCTGCTGTGAGCCTGGAAGGGGAGAGGGTGGGGGTTACCCAGTCCCCTTTCTCCCTTGGCTGAGGGCCACCCCAGGGATGTGGATGCCCCACACTCTGGACTGTATTTGTTTGCCCAGGGCTCTAGGGTCCCTGTGGCTTCAGAGAAAGGTCATACTTGAGAGCCTGGAGTGGGAAGCCATCAGTGGGCTCACCCAAGAGGGGATGCTTTACCACAGCTGTGGCTGAACTCAGAGCTCGACAAGGGGCTAGGACAGGTCACGGGGCACCCAAAGCTGTGCTGCAAGCTATGACCTAAACTCTAGACATTTTTCTCTTGCCAACCTTGGAGGAGTGTGGAAACTGTTCAAACTTGGGGAGACAGGGAGTTGGGGTCCAGGGAAATACCAGGCCCAGTGTGGAAGTAGGGGTGGGGGTGTCAAGAGACAGAGGCCCAGAAACAAGGTGAAGTGCTCTGTTCATGGTGACCCCAGAAGGAGCCCTGCCTCCAAGAGCCCCCCACCAGTGCTGAAATTCCCTTGTTCACACTGAGGGAGAGGAAACACAGGTACATGAGTTTGCTCTGGCCGCCGTGACAAAGTACCTCGGGCCACAGGGCTTTCACAACACATGTGTATTTCCTCCCATTCTGGATGCTGGAAGTCTTAGATCAAGGTATCAGCAGGCTTTTTTCTCCTCTCTCCTTGGCTTGTAAATATCACCTTCTCCCTGTGTCTTCACACGGTCTGTGTCCATGTCCTTATCTCCTCTGCTTATAAGAACTCCAGTCATATTGAACTAGAGCCCACCCTAATGGCCTCATTTTAACTTAATCACTTATTTTAACTTTGATCTTTAAAGGCCCTATCTCCAAATACAGTCACTTTCTGTATGGGGCAGTGGAGGTTAGGCTTCAGCATGGACTAGGGTGGGGGAACACAGTTCAGCCCTCTTGCTTTCCTAGGCTCAGAGCTGTCAGCCCTGAGGAGCAGAGGAGAGTCTACGCCAAGGAAGAGGCTGGACAGAGCCTCAGAGAATGTCTAGACAGATGCTCTGCCAGCCACACTGCCCTCCAGGGAGCCCAGCGGAAGCCCAGGCTCACCCACCCCCAGCCACAGAACCAAATAAGGGCTGAGTCAGCTGCTTTTCTTAGAGACCCAGTTTCCTATAATGGTTTCTGTTTCTGCACATCTGGGAGAAATGATTTGACTCTGGGACTGGTTGTGAGATGGGTGAACCACAGTGCAGGCTCACTGCCCTATGAACCCCACAACTTACCGTCTCCTGGGGCCCAGCTCTATGGTGGCAGAGCACTTTTCCCTATAAGTTAGATCAGGAAGCAGAGGATCTGAAGTATACTGTCTTGCCAAAGGCTCACAACTAGTTAGTGGCAGACAGGACTCAACTCAGAGCTGACCCATGGCTAGTGCTCATTCATGGCAGTACCTCTGCTTTTAGGGACATCGATGGCACCCTTTGGCTGTTGCCATCAAATCCCCCACCCAAATCTGAATGTACCCATTCAGCGACCCATGATACTACTGAGCTACTGGTGCAAACTGGTTTCTCTCAACAGGTGAGCTGGCTGGCAGATAACACCTTCTGCCAGTTACCATAGGAACAAGGGTGGGAGGAAGCAGCATCCCAGTGGCAGGAAGAAGGTGAGGGTGAACATAGGGCATAGGTGCCCATGGCGTCAACTCTCAGACACCTGCCCTGGAGACTTCCAGGAGTCAGGGCATCCTGCAGCCAGCTTGGCCTAGTGTTCAGTTAGGAAAGGCTCTCCCTCGTCCCATGCCCAGCCCTCTGCCCCCTCCTCCTCTTAGCCCCATGGAATGACCCTGTCCCTATTAACACGTCCATCTTGTTGTTCTACAGATGGATTTCAACAGGGATTTTCTTGTGGAAAGTTCACAGGAAAACTCAGCCCTCCCTCCCTGTTGCTGACATCATTTTCCCACTTCTGAAAATGTAAAAAGTGTCTAGAGAAAGCCAGGCCTGGGTATGGATCCAGATTCTACCACCTGCTTACTCTGTGCTCTTACTCAAGTGATATAATCTCTCTACTTCAGTTCCTCATTATAAAAGTGAGACCATAACAGACCATATCTCACAAGAATGTAATAAGAATTACATGTCTAATTGAAAGCATAGATTTCAAGTAAAGGCACAGGGTAAACCCTGAATAAGTGGGAACTCCCTTGCAGACAAACAATCAGATGCCACTGTTAATCTCTGGCTGGAAATGGTTTCCTTTGGGAATTTTTGAAAACCAAGTGGAATCATGGAGACACTAGACACAGGGACTCTATATTTGGGGCCTTCTACCACTTTTACTTCTCCAGTGTGAAGTCAATGCAAACCTTAGACTGGGCAGCTGGGAGTCTCAGAGGAAGGTAGACTGTCTGCAGAAATGAGAGCTGACTGGGGACGTTAAAGGTGTACAGGCTTGGGAAATGACTTCAAATGTTTCCTAAAGGTTGATAATTTATTCGGTCACTCAGCAAACATGAGTTGTGCCAGGCACTGCTCTAGGCACTGAAATACAACAGGCAACACAGTTGGCAAAAACCCTTACCTTCTGGAGCTCAGGCTCATCTCATATCATCCAGTGGAAAGGCCTGAGGAAACTGTCCACTGACATCTTCCATGTGGGTCATAAGTCTCTGGCAGGTGACTCAGGATCTTGCCGGGGTAGATGGGGAAAAGAATAGTCAGCATCGTGCAGCAGTAATGAAAATGGAAGGACTCTGTCTTCTGATTTCATCTTTGACATGTGAAAAGCTTAGACATTTTCACTCTCATCTTTACAACAAGGAAAAAGCTGAGCAAAATTAAAATCAGTGACTTTGGGTCTGGCATCTGCAGACACAGCAAACATTAAAGACAGCACAGCTCCTAGCCAGGGTGGTTTTGGGAACACCACCCAATTTGGGGTTGATGTCAGAAGTGAGGCTGGTCTTGTGAAGGACTGTGTGCCCGCTAAACTTGCAGTTGGCCAACTCCAGTCAGTGACAGACAGCAAACCACAGACCAAAGCAGGATAAAAACAAAAAAATACATACATTTTAGGTATATCACATTCAAAATGCAGAAAACAAAAGACAGAGAAAATCTTGAAAGAAGCCTGGGGCATGGGGACCACCTTTCCTTTAGAAGAACGAGGATAGGAATTACATCAAACTTCACAAGAGAAGCCATGCAAACAAGTGGAGAGTGAAGTGAAATATTTCAACTGTTAAAATAAAAATATGTTTAATAGTTTGAATATTGAAAATTTTGCAGTAAAACTCCCCACCAATGTAGGATTGCATACACACTGAAATTTTTCTTCAAAAATGAAGGCTAATAGAAAGGAATGAAATAATCTCTTTTGCAGCACCTTGGATGAAGCTGGAGGCCATTATTCTAAGTGAAGTAACTCAGGAATGGAAAAGCAAATATCGTGTGTTCTCAATTCTAAGTAGGAGCTAAGCTATGAGGATGCCAAGGCATAAGAATTATATAATGGAGTTTGGAGACACAGTGGGGAAAGTTGAGAGGGGGTTGAGGGAAAAAAGGCTACATATTGGGTACATTGTACATTGCTTGAGTGACAGGTACACTAAAATCTCAGAATTCACCACTATAGAATTTATCAGTGTAACCAAAACCCATCTGTACCCCAAAACTATTGAAATAGAAAAATAATTTTCATTGTAAAAAAAAAGTAAGACTGAAGACTTTCCCAGACAAGCAAAAACCAAGGGTATTCATTGCTTGTCCTACAAGAAATGTTAAAATAAGTTCTTCAGAGAGAAAGAAAATAATGGGTGAGAAACAGATCTACATAAAGAAAGAGCATCAGAGAAGGAATAAATGAAAGTAAAACAAAGTCTTCATTTTTCTTATTTTTAATTAATCTAATAGGTAACGGTTTGTCCAAGTAACAATAGCAACAATGTGTTGGGTGGTTATTACACGTAGATAACCTAAGTGAATGTCAGTAATATTATAAGGAACAGGAGGGAGGAATTGGGAATACTGTTATAAGGAACCTGTACTATTTTTTAAGTAGTAGTGTTATTTGAGAGTGGACTCAGATTAGCTATAAATATATATTGCAACATCTAGGGCAATGAGAAAATATTTTTAAGAAGTATAACTGATATCCCAAGGAGAAATATATCATTTTAATTGGCTTATAACTATTAAAGAAGTTAAATAAATAACAATTTTCCAACAAAGTAAGCACCAGTTTCACTGATGTATAAGGAAGAAATTAGATGAATTCTCTGTAGTATCCTCCAGAATATAAAAGTAGAGGGAACACTTTCTAACTCATTCTGTGAGGCTAGCAGTACCCTAATACCCAAACCAGATAAAGACAAGAAAGAAAGCTACATGTCAGTATCTTTTATGAAAATAGATGTAAAATTCCTCAATGAAATATTAGCAAATTTAATCCAATAATGTATAAAACGAATTATATACCACAAGCAAGTAGAGTTTATTCCAGATATGGAAGGCTGGTTGAACACTCAAAAAACTGTTATGTGGTAGTTAATATGTGGAAAACAATGTGGTAACCCACCACATCAACAGGCTGAAAAAGAAATATCATGGAATCATATGAATCAATGCAGAAAAAAACATTTGACAAAACCTAACATTCATTCATGATAAAAACTTTTAGCAAACTAGAAATAGAGGTAACTTCCTCAACTTGATAAAGAACATCCACAGAAACCCTACAGCAAAATTTATACTTAATGGTGAGAAACTGGATGTTCTCCCCCCATGTTGGGAGCAAGGCAAGGATGTCCTCTTTCACCACTCTTACTCAACATTGTACGGGAAGTCCTAGCAAATGCAATAAGGCAAGAGAAGGAAATCATGTATATACAGAATGGAGGAAGAAATAAAATTGCCTTTGTTCACAGAAGACAAGATTATATATGCAGAAAATTCTATAAAATTGATGGGAAAAACTCTTGCAACTTATAAGTGATTATAGCAAGTCACAGGATATAAGGTTAATGTCCAAAAGTCAATTATCTTTTTTATACCAACAATGAACAGCTGGAATTTGAAAATAAAAGCGTTATACCATTTACACTGGCACAAAATTGAAACACCTATAAATCTAACAAATTATGTACATAATCCTTATGCAGAAAAGTGTAAAACTCTGATTAATGAAATCTAAGAAAATATAAATAAATAAAGAGACATTCCACTTTCGTGGATTGGAAGATTCAATATTGTTAAGATGTCACTTCTTTCTACACTCAGCACAATCCCGATCAAGCTATTTCATGTTTTTCCATATACCAGCAATGAACAATTGAAAGTTGAAATCAATTTTTTAAATCTCTCATTTAAAATAGCACCAAAAGAATAAAATATTTAGTTATAAATCTAACAAAACAGGGATAGAATCTATTGCATAAAACCACAAAACACTGATAGAAAAAAATCAGAGACTGAAATAAATGGAGAGCTATTCTGTATTTATGAATTGGAAGACTCCATATTATTTAAATGTCAATTATTCCCAACTCAATCTATATAGATTCAGTGAATTTTCAATCAAAATCCGAGCAAGCTATTTTATAGGTATTGGCACACTGATTCTGAAATTTACATCGAAAGGCAAAAAACTCTAGAAGAGCCAACACAGAAATGAAGGATGCACACAACCTAAATTCAAGACTACTCTAAAGTTACAGTAGACAAAACAGGGTGATATGAGCAAAAAAAAAAAAAAACAAGGTGATAGATATGCAGAAGAATAGATTCAAATAGGGAACTAGACCCACACAAATGTAGCTAAATGACCTTTGATAAGAAGTCAAGGTAACTCAATGGAGAAAGGATAGGCCTTACAACTTTTACAAAAATCGACTCAAAATGGGTGGTAGACCTAAATACAACATAAAAAATATGCAGTTTCTAGAAAAAAAAAAACAGTAGAAAATCTAGATGACCTTGGGATTGACACCCATGCAGAGGGCAGGAAGCAGGAGTGAGCAAAAGGTGAAATCAGACTGCAATGCAGGCACAGCAGTAGCCTCAGTAGACTCCATGCTTAGCTCTGAGGCTCGGCTGGCCTCTCAGAGCTGTCCTCAGTTGGGGCAAGAAAGCAAGGCCTCCATACCCCCATAATTACCAGCCATGGGTGTGGCTACCCCTAGAAAGGGAGTGTGTCTCTGAGAAATTGCCAGTGGAGGCAAAGGCTGAAAGGGCTAGGTGTCAGCAGCAGAAGGTGTCCTGGGCTGTCTGGGTAGCACAACAGAGCCCATTCCAGGTGTCTCTAGATTTTTACTGTCACACATAATACTGTGAATGCACCTTTCCCTGCAAGATAAACTCCCAGGAGGAAACTTATGGGTCAGGGGTGTGCACTGTGTTCCTCCCTAGTCACAGCAGTGGCCACCACTGCCTCTTAAGGGTGGTGGCCTCTCTCAGCTTGGACTCATCAGATTGATGGATGGGAAGGCAAGCTTTGCTCTCCTTTGCTGTGAGACATGTCACTGTGGTCCCATGTCCTATCTGCAACAAAGACGATGACTCCAAGGGACCACGTGGAAAATGGGAAGGAGTTTAGGTCCATTTTGTGAGGCAATCCTGTTGGTTTATTATGCTTTGACTATATTCTATATTGCTGAGGCCATGACTCAATGACTTTCGAAAAGTTCATATCCTTTAAATTTGCTAACAGGGGTCACCAGAAGGAATCAAATGCCTTGAAAGCAGATTTCTGGGCCTATGGAGTGGTTTGGGGCCTCAAGGTGGTGGGGTAGAGCCAACAGAGCATGCCGTCAACTCCATCATGCAGGTACCATATGGTGGACATCTGTACCCACATCTTTGCTATGGAAACGGACAGGGGCCACCTGATGTTACTCAATCCAGCAGGCTTAGCCACCTGCTAGCCAGTGACCTTGCACACACTGGCTCTGAGCCTCACTTTTCCCTTAAAACAAGAATTAACAAGATGTTTTGGGAGGCCATATGTGTGAACCAAGATATTAGGGCCCAGCTCATGATAGATGCTCAGCAAATGGCAACTGCTAAAACAAGGATTGTAACACCTGCACTAACGGTAGACCTGCCACCAGGCACAGCATGCTCCTGGCCACATCAGGGCTGGTTCTGAGACAACATGAGTGCAGAACTGGAAGTCAGGGCCATCCTGAACAGCGGGTGGCTGGTCAGGCACCCTGAGGACTCCCAAGATAGACTCACTAGCCCACTTCAGGGAAGAGAAGGAAACCAAATGTCTGTCCCTGTGCTGCCAGCTGTGGCCATTGCCCTCTTTTCTTTGAGTCCCAGAGCACTGCATTCATACTTTTTACTTGGGACTGATTCTTCAAGCAACTCCTGTGCAGGGTCAGGACCCAAAGTACTGACAGTGCCTTTCTACAAATAACAAAGATGTCCCTTTCTCCAGGCTGAGCCAGACTCACACCAGACCCTGTAGCTCATCCAATAGAGCACCTTGTGGACTGAATTAAGTGCCCATGCACCTCAGCCAGCCACACTGGAGGTAGGGCCCAAAGTGCCCCTCACCCAGGGGCCCTGACAATGCATGCCTCACATTATCAGTTGGAATCTTCTATAAAGCCCTTGGAATATCAGAGGAGACTGAAATTCAAAATTAAAGGCTTGACCAGAGGAGCAAGATGCTGTGGGCACAAGCTCAAGCTTCCCAGTGCCCTGCCCTGTGTAGTCCTGTGTGCCCATGCAGCATGGAGCACCTGCTCTCTCCCAGACTCTGTCCTGGCTGCTGGCCCAGATGGGAATGGCACAAGCCCTGCCCACCATGCCTTACACCTAGAGTGAGGACAGACATCCTTGGACATCTGTCTTTCCCTCTCTGATTCTCCAATACCAGCTGGGTGTCGAACAGTTCAATTCAACTCAATTCAATTCAGTTCAATTCAATTCAATTCTGATATTAAGTCTCCAGAGCTAGCGCAGATCCACTGGTTAGGGCTCTGTCCCACAGGACCTCCCCCACTTCAGATGCCTATCGCAAATGGGTGCCCAGGCCACCCACACTCTCTCTTAGTTAGCTATGCATTAATAGTTTCCCACAACCCCTCCTCAGGTTTGATAATTCACTAGAATGACTCACAAAACTCAGGAAAACACGTTACTGACATTTGCAGATTAATGAGAAAGAACACAACTCAGGAGAGCCTGCTGTAGGAAATGTGTAGGGCCAGGGAAGAGGGAGGAGCATGGAGCTTCCATGCACTCTTCGTGCACACCCGGACCCCCGCCCCACCCCCACCCCGCCCTCCACAGAACCTCCATGTGTTCACTAACCCGGAAGCTCCCTGAACTCCATCGTTTAGGGGTTTTTATGGAGGCTTTGTTTGTTACTTAGGCATGATTAATCAAATCACTGGTCACTGGTGATTGGACTCGACCTCCACCTCCTCTTTCCTCCCTGGAGGTCAAATATAGGGCTGAAACTTGTAGCCCTCTAATCACATGGTTGGTTCCCCCCATGCCCATCTAGCTCCCACTTTCCCACAGTCACCTCCTTAACCTTGCCTCAGGTGCCTTTGAAAGGGGCTTGCTCTGAATAACCAAAAATGCTACCCTCACTTCTGCCACTCCGGAAATTCCCAGGGTTTTAGGAGCTCTGCTCCTGGTACAAATATCAGATATCAATTTCCTATCGTACCACACATACCCTCCATGTGAGTGTCCTGAGGACAGGCGGCTTTGTCTCCTGCACCAGCACCCTCCACAGGGCTGGATATCGGGCTTCGTGCAGTGTTGGTTATTAGCAAATGCACACGGAGGGAAAGGGTTGAATATCTTACAGGATATTCAGGAAGTTCCGAATGTGCCATGGGTTTGGAACAGCAGTGAGAGCTTCAATTCTGAAGGCAAATGCTTAACAAATATCAGTGTAGCACCTCCTAGCAGCCACCATTAACAGCCTGCTGGGATTTTAACACCATCTAGAAGCTCCATCTGTTTTTCACAAGTTTTCACAAAGACACTGAGGGGTACATGTCCTTGGTCCTGATGAGGTCCCTAAGATTAAGACCCTGGGGGCATCAGAATCTCACTCAGCCTGTTTCTTGACAACACCCCTCCAGTTTCCATGCTGGACTCCTGGTCTGGAATCAGGACAAGAAACAGACAAAACCAAGAAAGCCTCCTGGGTGAGTCTTTGTTATAGCTGGATCTGATTCAGGGGTGCAATAGGGTTAGCTATTTCAGTGTAAGAAACCAGCATAATATCGGGGCTTCAAATAGTATGCTAGTATTCAGCTGCTGGGCCAAAAATGGGGTTGATGGGACCCCATGTCTCTCATGGAGACTTTTACAGTCAATCTACCTAAGGAGGGACATGGCTGCTTTTGAGAACTGGAAGCTCATTTACCCAGGTCTCTCTTGGGACTAGATACGCTGTGGGTGAGCTCAGCATTGGGGAAGCAGTTTCTGTTCTAGGTGACAATGGTGTCATAGGGCTCTGTGCCGTGCACATATAAACACACTCCTTTGCTAGGGTCCCAGGATGGCTGGGTGTGGATAGATGTGGAACAGAGATCATCCCTGGAAGCCTGGAAACTGAGGCACGTTCAGACCTTCCCTCCTTTGAATTTGACCTGAGCCAGAAGAAAAGCCCAGCAAAGCAGAGGTGTGTGGATGTGTGTGTGTGTGTGTGCGTGTGCATTTGTGTATGTGCGTGCATGCTTGCGTGTGTATGTGTGTTGCAGAGAGGCCCTTCCTTTGCAAAAAAGGACAACATGAGTACCGTCTGGTCTAGTTTCTGCTAGAATCAGCCATCCTTAAACAGAAGACAAGTGCCCCAGGGGTAAAAATGCAAAATAACAGCACCGGAAGGCATGGCTCTTGACTTGAATGTATTGCAAATGTCAACCACATATTTTTAAAGCTGGTCATGAACTGCAACTCAGCATAATGGGGCAGCCTTATGCATGATTAGGGTGGAAGTCCTAGAGTACCCTACAGACCTGAATTCAAATCATCACCCCTCCCTGACTCGCTGTGGGACTCCAGCCCCTCAGCCGACAAAGGGTCACCATCGCATCTAACTCTGAGAGCTGTTTCAGCTAAGATACTTATAAGAATTCCCTGGCTCTCAGTCTCTAGTCCATAAATGTGATTTGACGAACAACATAAATATTCATCCCTGCTGTTAGGGGATGAATCAGGGGAAGGGAGCTCATGATCTGGGACTTCCTTTATGACCACACTATAAGGTAGGTATTGTTGTGCCTATTTTCCTTATAAGGAAGCAGAGGCCCAGAGAAGACAAGAGACTGGCCCAAGATCCTGGAGCCAGTGAACTGGCAGTGAAGGATTTACGCTCAGGTCTCCTAGGCCCCAAAATCTAAGTACTCCACATGACTCTGTGGACCTCCATGAAGTGACTCTTTCTTAAAAGCCTTCTGCCAACAGACACCAGAGGAGGAAGGTGGTCACCAGGGATCACTGCCCACCTTACATAGGTCTGCTGTCTGCTCTTCCCTCATTTCTGTGGCTTGGATGTGCTTATCTAGAGGATCACTATGATTTTCAGAGAAGCTGTAACTGTTGTTAGGACCAGAACCTGCCCTTAGGGTTGGAACGTGGTGGGATCACTTCACCCTTACTGAGCTGCTCTCTAACCTCTCCTTTTTACCTCGTGGCATGAGAACTTATCTTTCTTGGAGTTGGCTCAAAGTAATAGCTGTCTTCCAGGTAACCCAATCATGTTCTCTTACACCTGAAATATGCCATGGAAGTTATTTAATCCAATGCCTGCAATTTCCAAAGGAGAAAACAGATGTATAAAGAAAGGGACTTGGGCTGGATCAGGCTGAAAACATTAGGATGGAGCTTAAAGTTGGGAGACCATGAGTGTAAAGCCCACCTACTCCTGGAAAATGACATGAATAAGTCCTCTGTCTTTTTGCGGGGACGGGGTGGGGATAGAGTCTCACTCTATTGCCCAGGCTGGAGTGCAGCAGTGAGATCTCAATTCACTGCACCTCTTACTCCTGGATTCAAGCGATTCTCCTGCCTCAGCCCCCCAAGTAGCCAGGATTATAGGAGCACCCACCACGTCTGGCTTATTTTTGTATTTTTAGTAGAGATGGTTGTGTGACCCCCCCGAATGTACGACCCCTTCTGTCGTCCTTTCCCAGTTGTCCAGGCCCAAGTAACACTCTGAGAGCCGAACGCCGAGTCCAGGTTTATTGGGGTCTACGGGCAACTTGAGCAGGCGGAGAGAGGGAGAAAGGGAGAGCTGCGCCCAGCGGCTGGGGCTGGGCACTTTTATAGGGATGGGGAGGCCTGCAACTGAGGTGGCGGTGAGTGGTTGGTGAATGATCAGGATGGGTGGAGAGGGGAGCTGTGTCCCATGGGGACTGGTTCAGCTTTGGCGGGCTGGAGCTGTGTTGCATGGGGATTGGCTCAGCTTTGGCGGGCTAAGGCTGGGCCATGATTGGTTGCTCGGTGTTACCAGGCAGACTGAGGCCTGCAGGCGGTCTCCCAGATGTGGAGATCAAGGGGGAGGAGAGAGGTAGGGGTTTCTTCTACCAAACATATCCCTTTTTCTTTAACCTAGAAAATTGATTACAAATGTGTATTTAAAATTTCAATGTGCTCATTGAATAGAAGAAGCAACCGAGAGGACTTACCAAAGAACAAGAGCTGCTATGTGTCAAGGAAGAACACATAATTTTATCTCCCTTTACTGTTCATTTAATTTTACCCTTGGGCCTATTCAGTGTCAGACTGAACCTGTTCCATACATTGAAGAAAAATAAACTTAGGGTTGGCTAGGTTAGAGTTATTTAATTTTCAGAAGAAAACGGAAGGTGGAACCAGCAGCCTTGCAATTTAATGTGCTAGCTAAATTGGTTTTTAAGGTAAGTCTAAAGTTATATGACCCAAAGAATTCATAACAATGTGGATTTTCTTTGTGTCTTACTGCCTCAGGTAGTAGTGATTTTTTCTCCATAGCTTTAACTCTACATAAACGGTTTTAAAATAACCTTCATTCAGATACCGGCATTCCAGGTGTTTAGGAAAAATTCATACAGAATGTAAAACTGGATTTACGCTTTCCTTTAGTCAAACATATTTGCCAAGATTTTGCATTAAAACCTTATACCTCAATAAAGAAGGGAGACAAAAGGAAAAAAGATCATGGTACCTAATTTGATCAAAGTGAGGCAGGAGAAGAGATGGACAAAGATGGGGCCTAAAGTGTTAACTATACTCATTACAGAGTCCAGCAAAACCACAGGGCAGAAGCAAGCAGGCTGCATAAGTTTTCTCCCTGGTCAAGCTATATTCAGTATTGACTTCTTAACAGAGTCGGATTACTTAGAGATCCCAGATCAGATTAAGAAAATGTACAGTCAAGGCCAAATACACACTGAGAAGTACATATTAGAACGTGCAGGAGGGTATGGCAAGGACTGGGGTTAGTGGCTGAATAAAGAAGAACTTCTTCAGACATGTCAAGAGAGGCAAGGTAGTAGCAACCAAACATACATTCGTTGGCTAGGGCTACCAAGCTTGGAAAAGTTTGTCCTAGAGTGAAGAAGTAAGGAAGTATTTTGGCTGGGGCAGAAGGCTTTAGAAGTGTTAGAATGATCAGTAGGTTTCAGTCATTTAAAGTACTAGATGTGACAGGGTGTTCCTGCCAGCAATAAACAAGAAAAGTAATGGGCTGACCGCTACAGGTCCTAGACTAGCTAGATTAAAGGCTGTGGATAGTCATGAATGGGTTTAATATGCAGCACCACAGTGATTTATGTTGCACCATTTAAAATAATTATAATTTTCACTTTTTGACTTGCAATCATAGGGTTTTTAATCACTATATATGTTGTAAAATCTATGGCAATTTTTCTAAAAAGATGTTTTCCACTTGGGGCATATATATATATACATATATATATATATATATATATATGTATATATATATATATATATGTATATATATATATATATATATACATATATATATATATATATAGTCTCTGGTCCTGAAACCTTAAGAACAAGATGCTGCTCTTCTCTGATTCAACCCACAAACTTCCAAATTAGCCTGAAAAGCCTCTCTCATTCTGTTTCTTGTAAATTCCTCTTTAGAATTTGATTTTCCCTTCAAAATAGAAATGGTAAGAATTCTCCAAAACAGACTTGCTGTGGCACAGCCAACCCTCTGCTTCTTTCCTGATCTGGGTTCAGAAAGCTCTCTGGTTGCCTCCACATTTCTTCTAAGTCACACTGATTGTTTGCTGTCATCTTCATTTTTTCATATTCTGTTTGGATACTAGAAAGAACTTTATACTGACTTAAAGGATTCCTTATGAGTAGTAAACACAACATTTGGTTTCTTAAAAGCTCAAGATTTGCACCAATATAAAGAAGAATTTGAAAAAAGGGGGTATTAAAAGTTCATAAATAGGCCTATTTCTCCTTATTGAGCTATATGAGATATTACGTGTATCTACGAGAATGTTAGTAAATACAAAAGATATAGCTTATAAGCTACATGAATAAATAACACTTTCAATTACCTTGTCTTTAAAATGAATATGGCATTAACTTAATTCAAAGAGTGGGTGAGAAGGTTAAAAAATTATGTGACATGTAAAATGCAATGCAAGTGCGAAGCTCTCTCTGGGTTGGCGTTTAAACAGGAGACTACCAAATGTTAGATAGACTGAGGATAGCTACAGAAAATTCAATTATTTAATGTAGAAAAATATAAATTCAGAGGGCCTAACCCAGACCTACTAAATCAAAAGTTCTGTGAAGAAGACGCGAGAATCTGAATTTATTTAAAAGTGATTCAGGAAATTCTGATAGATGGCCAAATTTGGATTTTAATGAATAAAAACATTAAAATTGCTGATATTTGGGCAAGATAAAAAAATAAAAAGCATCCAAATAGGAAGAGTATAAGTCAAACTACCTCTCTTCACTGCTATGATTCTATACTTAGAAAACCCTATAGACTTCACCAAAAGGTTCTTAGAAATGATAAATTACTTCAGTAACATTTCAGGATACAAAGTCAGTGCACAAAAATCAGTAGCATTTCTATACAGGAATAATGTCCAAGCTGAGAGCTAAATCAAGGAGACAATTCAATTTCCAATAGTTATGAAAATAATAAAATGCCTAGAAATATAGCTCAGCAAGGAGATGAAAGATTCTTATAATGATAATTACAAAACAGTGCTGAAAGAAATAAAAGTCAACACAAATGAAAATACATTCTATGCTTGTGTATAGGAAGAATCAAATTTTTTAAATGGCCATACTGCCCAAAGCAGTTTACAGATTGTTATTCCTATCAAACTACCAGTGACATTCTTCACAAAATCAGAAAAAACTATTTTAAAATTCATATGGAACCAAAAAAGAGCCCAATAGACAAGCAATCCTAAGCAAAAAGAACAAAGCCAGAGGTATCACCAGAATTCAAACTATACTACAAGGCTACACTAACCAAAACAGTATGGTATTGGTATAAAAATAGATACACAGGCCAATGGGACAGAATAGAGAACACAGAAATAAAGTCACACACCTACAACCATCTGATCTTTGACAAAGTCACCAATAACAAGCAATGAAGAAAGGACTCCCTATTCAATAAATGATGCTGGAATAACTGGCTAGTCATGTGCAGAGGATTGAAACTAAACCCCTTCCTTTCACTGTATACAAAAATTAACCCAAGATGGATTAAAGACTTAAATAAAAGACTTCAAACTACAAAAAAAATTAAAATTAAAACACACACACACACACACACACGCACACAAACCCTAGAAGAAAATATAGTAAATATCATTCTGGACATTGGCTTTGGTAAACAATTTATGACCAAGTGCCCAAAAGCAATTGCCGCAAACAAAAAAGATTGACAAGTGGCACCTAATTAAAGAGCTTGTGCATAGTGAAAGAAAACTATCAATGGAATAAGAAGACAAGGCCAGGCATGGTAACTCACATCTGTAATCCCAGTACTTTGGGAGGCCAAGGGGTGTGGCTCACCTGAGGTCAGGAGTTCGAGATCAGCCTGACCAATATGGAGAAACCCCGTCTCTACTAAAAGTACAAAATGAGCCAGGCATGGTGGCACATGCCTGTAATCCCAGCTACTCAGGAGGCTGAGGCAGGAGAATCCCTTGAACCCAGGAGACGGAGATTGCGGTGAGCTGAGATCACACCATTGCATTCCAGCCTGGGCAGCAAGAGCAAAAATCCATCTCAAGTAAAAAAAAAAAAAAAAAAAAAAAAAAGAAGACAACCACAACCTACAGAATGGGAGAAAATACTTGCAAACTGTGCATTCAACAAAGGTCTAATATCCAGAATCTAGAAGAAACTTGAATAATTCAACCAGCAAAAATCAAACAACCCCAGTCTAAAATGGGCAAAGGACATGAACAGATACTTCTCAAAAGAAGTACTTTGTGACCAACAAATATATGAAAAAATGCTCAACATCACCAGTCACTAGAGAAATGCAAATCAAAATCATTTTGATATACCACCTCACACCAATCAGAATGGCTATTACTAAAAATTCAAAAAATTAACAGATTATGGTAACAAAAAATTACCAAGATTATGAAGACAAGAGAATACATCCATTACTGGTCAGAATGTAAATTAGTCCAGCCACTGTGGAAAGCAGCATGGAAATTTTTCAAATAATTTAAAACAGAACTACCATTTGACCCAGCAATACCACTACTGGGTATATACCCAAAGAAAAATAAATCATTATATAAAAATCACCTGCACTCATATGTTCATCACAGAACTATTTACAATAGTTAAGATATGGAATCAACCTACATGCCCAAAAAAGCTGGACTAGATAGAGAAAATATGGTACATATACACTGTGAAATACTACACAGCCACAAAAAGAACAAAATCATGTCCTTTGCAGTAACATGAATGGAACTGGAGGCCATAACCCTAAGCAAATTAATGCAGGAACAGAAAATCAAATACTACATGTTCTCACTTATAAGTGGGAGCTAGACACTGAGTATCATGGACATAAAGATAGCAACAATAGACACTGGGGGCTACTAGGGAGAGGAGGGTGGGAAGGAGGTGTGAACTATAAAACTACCTATTATACGCTATGTGCACTACCTGAGTGACAAGATCATTTATATCAAATCTTAGCGACATGCAATTTACCCTGTAAAAAACTGTAACAAACCTGTACATGCACCCTTTGAACATAAAAGTAAAAAAAAAAACAAAAAACCTGCTGGTATTAACATCAATTCTAACCACTATTTTTTACTTTTTTTATGGTTTGTCTAGCAATTTGCTATGCACAATATATGTCATAGTGTCACAATAATATTAGATTAATGCTATTTTAGAAAAAAATGTTAACCATTTGTATTAGTCCGTTTTCATGCTGCTGATAAAAACATACCTGAGACTGGGTAATTTATAAAAGAAAGAGGTTTAATGAACTCACAGTTCCACGTAGCTGGGGAAGCCTCACAATCATGGTGGAAGGCGAAAGGCACATATTTCCTGGCAACAGGCAATAGAGAATGAGAGCCAAGCTAAAAAGAAAACCCTTTATAAAACCATAAGATCTCCTGAGACTTATTCACTATCAGAATAGTATGGGGAAAACCGTCCACATGATTTAGTTATGGGAATTATGGGACTACAGTTCAAGATGAGATTTGGGTGGGGACACAGCCAAACCATATCACCATTTTAGAAAGAAAGGTTAATCCCATTTGACAGATTGGGAAACACTGGCACAAAAATGAAGCCCCTCATCCAAATTGACAGAGTGAGCAGTGGCAGTTAGTACTGAATTCCAGGTTTCCTTGACTCCTAATCCAGTCCAGCAATCTTAACCAGTACAACATACTGCTCCTTTAAAAACACTGTGAATAAACTCTTCTAGTTTATTTCCTGTGGAATTCAGTAGTCTCATAACAAGTAAAGCCATTTGAGTACATCTTGTTTGTATTTAGAGCAATGGGTAGAAATATGATCCAACCTGCAAACCTATCTGAAATGCTGGGTAGATTCCCTATAATTCCTCTTTGTCCCATTTATAGTGCCAACATATGTGTAGCTTTTAAAACTGCAAAGACATTACACAGTTTATTACAAAACTTTAAAAATAATGAAATGTTCACAAAAACTTTGTATCTTTTTGTTTGTCTGATATTTAGATATAAAAATGGTAAAGGCCCCTTTCCATCTAGAAAGCTACTTATCATCATAAGAATCCAATGCTTCCAAGTACTGTTTTTTGGTCTTTATTTCTTGGCTTCCATTTTAACTAACTCAACAGACATAAACACAGGTCTGGAGATGATATGAACTTAGAATAATATTTGAGAGATTCGTTATAGTCACCAAGGGGATTGATTAGCCTTGTGCTCATAAAGATGCTCATCAGGCTTCTGTAACCAGAGACCCAAAAATGCAGTGGCTTATACAATACAGAGGTTTATTCACAGCTTACTTGGCCCTTCAGACCTATCACAGAGGGCTTAAGAGATTAAGAATCACTCCCAAGCCTAAACCAGGAAGAAGTTGAAACCCTGAATAGACCAATAACAAGGTCTGAAGTTGAGGCACCAATTAAGAGCCTACCACCCAAAAAAAGCCCAGGTCCAGATGGGTTCACAGCTGAATTCTACCAGACATACAAAGAGGAGCTGGTACCATTCCTTCTGAAACTATTCCAAATAGTCCAAAAAGAGGGAATCCTTCCCAAATCATTTTATGAGACCAACATCATCCTGATACCAAAACCCGGCAGAGACGCAACAAGAAAAGAAAACTTCAGGCCAATATCCATGATGAACATTGATGCAGAAAGCTTCAATAAAATATTGGCAAGCCGATCGCAACAGCACATCAAAAAGCTTATCCACCATGATCAAGTAGGATTCATCCCAGGGATGCAAGAATGGTTCAACATATGCAAGTCTATAAACGTAATTCACCACATAAACAGAACCAAAGACAAAAACCACATGATTATCTCAATTGATGCAGAGAAAGCCTTTGACAAAATTCAACAACCCTTTATGCTAAAAACCCTCAATAAACTAG